>CACRXK020001136.1:0-59398 GCA_902702795.2 Paramuricea clavata | reverse complement strand
ATTATTTGTAATGACTATATATATAATAAGAAAGAAATTGTGAGCATTATTGTATACAATTGTGTGTTCCAATGTGGGCATCATACTGCTCGATTTAATAGTAGTCATCGCCCAGGAAAATAAAACAATTACAAATGGCCACTATCGAAATTGTCCCAGGTCATGACTATTAAGACCCGAGTATTTCTCGCAGGCATCAAGCCTTGAGACTTCATTATGCATAAGTTATTTGATTTACACTAAAGCCCCACCAGTAGGTTAAGAACCACTATAGTCTGAAATTTTGGCAATTAAGCACCCAAAAAAACAAGTTTTTAAAAACTTTTTTAAGTTTGGATATATGTCACAACAACCATATTAGTGTCATAGCAATAGTTTTATGCAACAACAGTTCCTATTTAATATGTAGAATATAAAAAAGTATTGTGTGAAGCAAGTCAAAATTCACTGAACTTTTATGCGGGGCTTTACTGTATATCATAATCATTTTACTGTAATATACAGTGTGTATCAAAATAATTCGAATCCAAATTTGGCGTGTAATAACGCAGAACATATTTGACAAATTCGGTTGGTTTTTACACCATTGTTAAGTTTATTTATTTACCTTTCAAATGACATGATGTATGTGTCATTTAGTTGGAAAATGAAGGAGTATTGCTTTGACAAAAAAAAGTCCATAAAAATCACAATTTTCCGCCGATGGGAATTGGACATTTTTTCTTTCAAAGTTAGTCCCACAAGGCTTTGAAATGCTAATCATCACTGAAAACTAAAATGCAAATTTAACGCGAATTTCTTCTCGTTCAACATGTTGAAGGCATAGGAGCTTAAATCTCTTTAAATGAACACGAATTTATGTACATTTTGCTACATAACAGTTTGTTGATTAATTAAATTTGCAGTATCTTTTGTTTGTACATCTCACTTCGAATTCTCATCGACGGAAAAATTTGATTTCGAGCAACCAGTTTTGACACACGATTTCTTGGTCATTTTTGATCTTATTGATATAAGAACGATATAATCGGAAATCTAATAGGCTATTCTTTATTGCCATATAAAAATTATATGGTTTACTGTAGTATTTTATAAACAGCAGTCTGTCAAATTTGGATTCGAATTATTTTGATACACACTGTATATTAACTCTATTTTTATTGGCAATTTTCTTATTGACACACAACCTATATATTTGTAACTTTTGATATACAATACCTTGATGACTTGATCTTTTGACAACACAAAACAACTTTATTATTGCCAACGATTGCCCAGCTAGCGAGATCACACTTCGCTAGTATAAAATATAAAAATATAGCAAGTTCACACTTCGCTAGTATAAATATTATAGCGAGATCACACTTCGCAGTAGCAAGTTTGGTAATACAAGTACAGTGAGCTCACACTTCACTGCTTTTGAAACATATAAAATGAACGGTCCCCTTTGATTTGATTTGACTAAAATATCCCCGCGAACACACACCAAAATATACACCTAGAAGGGATAGAAATGTTGTAAATGTAAGTACAGTGACTACAGTCGATGTATATATTAACTGCTTCATATTTAATACTGTAGACAGAAATGTTGTATATGTAAATACAGTCGATGTATATTACTGTAAAACCTATAGCAATTCAAGATAAATATAAACATATAACATTTCAGGATAACTTACTTTGAAACGACAACCCAAAACAGAAAGAGTATTCGATATTTTTTGAAAAAATGTTGTTGTATTAACTTGCCAACCACACCACGAGACTGATTCGGGAAGAAACCGGAAGTTATGCACTGAAACGAATCATACGTCACAAAACGTCATCAATCCATTGTTCTAAAATCTCGATTTTTTCTCCGTCTCCTCCACATAACTCGCGGAAAGCCTGGGACTGACAGAATTAGTATGCTGCCTCTACGAGGCAGCAAATACAATAATATAAGGGAGCTAGGGACCTTTTGAAGTTTTTGAAATCCTGTTGGACTTTTGATATAAGGCCCCTATATTGTTTTGATTAAAATTAAATACACAAATCTAAATTGGTTCAATATATATCATATATGTTTTAGCTAACTTATATTAACAAGTAATTTAATTTTGCTTTTTTCTTAAAGGAAAAATACGATTTTTGATTTTAATTTCTTCATCAAGACTATTCCATATCGAAATTCCCTTGTTAAAATCGGTGTGAAAACGATAGTTTGTTCTTTTATAACTAACATGTAATTTTGAAGAGTTTCGCATATTATAATTATACAATTCTTGATTTTGAATAAAGTAATAATTGTTAAGGTTTCACAAATTTTGATAATTCATGCAGCGATCAAGGGCGGATCCAGTGGTTTTGTTGACTTATGCACTAAACCTCGCACTTGTAGGGGGGGTCCGGGGTAATCCTCCCCCGGGGAAATTTTGAAATCTAGGACCTCGGAAATGTGATTTCCTGCGTTCTGAGGGAGCTTTTCTTTGAAGTTCACACATCAAAATCGAAATGTAATTTGCTGGATTTTCGGGTAAAAAATCGGCCTTATAGCATGAGAACAACATAATCTTGTGAGTTTTAAAATAAATTGAAAACATTTTTACACAGAGTTTTATCAGATTGAAACTTGACTAGCCTTATTCATTTGATCCTATTTGAGTGAGGATTATAGAGTAGCAAAGTTGTAGCTATAATTTACAATTTTACATACAGGTGTACACTACTTACATGTATACACAACATACTGATAGAATAATTGAAAGCAAAACCACAGACATTTTTTCTGTGTAAAATATGGTGCAAATGACATGAAAAGCTGATCAGGGTGGTGTTTCTTATGCAAAATAGATAAGAATACTTCAAGCAAACTATTATATTCATTGCCAATGATATCACTTCCTATAACTTATCACTTCCTGTTACCAGTTAACACCAATCAATATAACAATGTTCCAGGTCAAATGCCTTCCAGCAGCACCACCATGACATAAATTCCAGTTAAATTATTTTAATAATCCAGGATTAATTCCAGGGCAACTTTGAGTTACTGTATATGAAGGCCCTCTCTGGAGCTAGTCACTCTAATATTTATGGATACATTTATATCCAAAATTTTGACAAATGCAGTTTGAATAATTTTTAAATACTGTAAGATTATCAAAGTATTCAAGGGTGTTAGGTACTAGTTTTCATTGTTGCTGATCAGTTAATAAAAATAAACAATTATTGTACAGTATTTGAAGTCTGGATATCTACAATACATTGACCAATATATCTCCACAGATTTTGCATTGAATCCCAAATCATACATTCAGGAGAGTGTCTAGGACTACTGTATGTATCCAAAACTGCTGTTTCAAGATATTAAGGGTAGACAGGAGTAGTGCAGTTATGGACTTGGTAGGTACCTGATTGCATGAGCAGGACTGACAAGCTTCAGTAACAGTGGCAGTGCAGTATATTGTGATCAACTCAATTAGTACATTGACTTATCAATGAAAATGAGATGATTTATCAATTTACACATTAATGTATTCTATGTAATGACCCTTTTTTGTATTCTATGTAATGACCCTTTTTTGTATTGAAAATAAATTATAGAATGATTAGAACAGTAATTTGGTCCCATAACTGCTAATTAGACTGTAATGAACACCTTGTGCTGAGCCATGGTCATGAGAATGGTATAATTTAAAGGCATATGAACAATGCCAGGAAAACCATCGCAAATTTAAGGGGCCGAACCTGAGAGAGCCCAGCTAAATTTATTCCCTTCCTAAACATGTGAATCCCCTTTATTTTCAGCATCACAATAATTTGCCGGTTACCCCCTGTGCCTCTCCCCTCACCTTGGCAGGGGCAACCCTGATACATGTAATGCCATTTAGTGTAATTGATGGCTTCTGGTACTAGGTGATCATTCTGGAACAATAGAGATAATATATAACTGAACTAATCTCACTATCACCAAACATTGCCCTTTAAAATATTGTTTTGAAGCTTCAAGAGCTTCCCAATTCCAAAATGATGCACATACAGGGATGGATTTGGATATGGGAGGGATCTAATTAGGTGCCGGTATTGATGTCGGGTGTGAGCATCAACCAAGGCATGGTGTGTAATCATACCGATAGCAGTGTTTTGGGGAAACAGCACCTAACAAGTAACCGGCCAAGTAACCGGCAGGTGCCAGGAATATAGCTGCTAGTAAGGGTTGCAGGATCCTAGACAGAGTCCCTTAGACTGTAAGAATCTCAGGGAGAACTTCAAAATATTATGAAGCATCTAGATTCAATTTGCATTTTCAAACAAATTAAGACACAACCTCCCCCCCCCCCCCCTCCACACACATATATAATGGCATATTGAGTGTTTATATGTGAACAGCCAAAACAGGATCTTCCATGTTGAGATATTTAAAACAGTTCAAATATAATAAATTTTGTAAAATTGTGATATTTATACTACGACAAATATACGTATACCTACAGTATCTATTATAAATATCAACACACAGTCACACACAGACTCACTCGTTTAAATCCACATCTATAAACACAGTACACAGATCCCAAACATTCCCTTGTGAAATTACTGAAATAGCTGACAAACCTTTTAATTTCGACGGCTTTGAGGCTCAGTGAGTTTGAGTGAACCACCAAAGATCGTAAAATATTTCCATACAATGCGAGATACAATGTTCCATTAATACTCCCGCCATTATATAACAATTCGACCATAAAATTTATCACTGACTGTTCTGATTGCCGGTGAAATGCATCAGTCAAAAGCGCATTATTTTGATCGCGGGCTAAATGCATGTCAGCACCCATTTCCCAACATTACGTAGGCATGAAAACAATGGTTTTTGTGACGTGTTGTTGGGAAAACTCGGCCAAAAGACTCGGGACTGATGTGCCACTGATGCACTTTTCTCCCCAACGTGACATAGTGATGCACTGCCGGCCCCAATGTGACGTAGTGATGCATACACTGAGCTATAATAATAGTGGATGCATCAAATTAAACACCGACATATGTGGCGAAATAAAGTCACGACACAAAATCCCACAACTTGATAAGTGCGAAATTTGATATGCATTTACGTTTTTCATAATATTTTGCGAAATATAGCTGTGTTTACATTCATTCCTGTGAAAAATATTGTTTTAAAGGACTTTAAATCGAAGACAACCAATATTTAAACATATTTTAATAAAATGTTGACAATTCTCGTTCGTATGAAAATTTTGATTGATGCACTCGCATCAGTTGCATCAGTCTGGATCCGCGCCTGGCAGCGATACATAAATAATAGACTGCAAAGATGATCATTAATTTTGTAGATATTCAAGATTTTAAGATTAAAAAATAAAGGTTCTGAATGATCTGTATAAGATTTAAAACACATTAGTCGGACAATTTTCTTTTGTATCTTTAATAACTTCTGTAATCTTGTTGGATATGTATTACCCCAAACTAGATTTCTGTATGTAAGGTATGGATAGACCAATGCATAGTAAATCAATTTCAAAGTGTTTTTATTTGTATAATGTCTTAATTTAGCAATCATACCTGTAGATTTAGTTATGCTTTTTAAAACCGAGTTGATGTGGTTGGTCCATGTCAATTTTTGATCAATTGTGACACACTGACACCTAAGAACTTTACAAAAGGCACCTGTTTAATTATATCATCATTTATTTTTATTGTTATCTGTGAATCCAGTGATTTGTTTTTGTACTTAAAAATGACAATTTTTGTTTTGTGGATGCATTGATTGATAATTTATCTGCATTGAGCCATTGAACTACCTTATCAAGTTCACTTTGTATAGTACTAGATAATGTTTTCAAGCATGAATTTGAATAGAAAGCATTTGTATCATCAGCATATAAAATGAAAGAAATAATATCACTACAGTTCTCAATGTCAATTAATGTATAAAAGGAATAATAATGGACCAAGGATTGAACCCTGTGGGACTCCTGTAGTAACATTCATTTCAGATGACCTATGCTGTTTAACTTTTACTATTTACCTTTGTCTAAAGCTTTTGAAATTTTATCGTTTAGATTTAGTAAGGCGTCTTCTGTAGATCTATTTCTTAGAAAACCATACTGATGATTTGATATGTTATGTTTTTCTACATAGTTAAATAGTCGTTTGTACATAAGTTTCTCTAGTAATTTTGAAAAACATGTCAAAACCGATATTGGTCTGTCATTTTCAAATAGGTTATTTTCATTTGCTTTGAAAATAGGAGTCACTAGAGCTATTTTTAGAAAATTTGGAATTTTTCCAGTTAAAAATGTTGAATTAATTAATAATATGTGTTAGAGGTTTAACAATTTCTTCTCCTATTGTTTTTATCATCTTGGCACTTATTTAATTGTGGCCTGTGCTTTTATTTTCATTTAAGTTATTAATTTCAGTCAGTAATTCATGTTCTGTCTGTCGGGAAGTTTTTCTCTAGTTTTATTTCTATTTAGAACTTTGTTAATAGTTTGCCATTTTCATATCGTTTTTGTACTTTAAAAATTGGTTTTCATAATAATTTTTTTTCGCAGTTTTAATAACATGATTCAGTTTGTTTTTGTATTTTTTGTACATTGTTTCATCTTTTATGAGATGGTTTTTTTAAAAAAGTTTTAGATAAACGATTTTTCTTAGATATGGACTTGAAAACACCACTTGTCATCCAGGAACTTTTTTCATGATCAAAAGATTTGTTTTTCATTTTTACTAAAGGAAAATTCTTATCAATTGCTGCTTTTCAATTATTATGAAAAATGTCATAGGATTCACAAGGATCTTTTGTTTGAAACGTGTGTGACCATGATATATTTTTAACAGATACTAAAAATGAAGCGAGACTATTGTTGTTGATAGTTCTTTTGTATTGTGTTTTTACCGTTTTCGATTTATTTTTATTTGTTGATAAGGATGATATATGAAAAATTGGAAGATGATCTGAAATGTCAGAGAAAATTAAACCATTTATGCCAGATTCTATCTGTTCAAGGTCATTGGTAAAAATATTATCAATTAAGGTTGCAGTGTATGGCAAGCCATGTATGACAATATGTAGTAAATAAAATATTTATGTTCCAATGTGAATATATACGTTATAAAAATATATATGTTGAAAAAAATATATATACATTGTGTTACACTGTCAGTCAAATATATATGTTGCAATTAAAGAAATACATATCAAATGAAATAATTACATCGAATGTAGGAAAAATATATGTTGAAAAAATATATATGTTGAAAATATATATTTAACAATTATTCGCCAAAGGCGCAGTGATTACAGGTGAATATTCACCGTGACGAAGTCGAGGTGAATATTCACCGTAGTCACTGAGCCTGAGGCGAATAATTGTTTTAGTATAAATTTCTAATGAATAAAACAAAGTATCCAAGTTATCCAACTATTATTTTAATTAAAATTCAGAAACAAAACTGTTTTCGATCGGGTTAATGCACCAATCAATGTTATGCCCGACCCTAGGGAGGGCGGGCAAACCCAGGGGCATTTGACATTTTCAATTTTTTTGTGTCAATAGTCCCCACTGTGAAGCAGCACTTTGTGGTCAATCGTAGTCAAATGCTCCCCACCCGTGAGTTAGAGGAAAACTACAAATATGTTAGGGACCGGTCATTATTTATGGAAGGGGGGGAGGGGAATTTTTTCTTTCCTAAATTTTTAAAATTGAAAGCCCCCCCTTAAAAGAGCAGAAATTTAATGATGACCCCCCCCTCCTCTACATATGAGAATATTTTTCATTGACCCCCCCCCCCATTTTCATTTTTACTCGACAAATGGGGATACCCAGGCGTTATAATGTTAATTATTAATTAAATAAGAATATGGAGCAGACAAGATATTAACGTCGACCAAAAATATATAGTAGCAGGAAATTATAAATAAAAGAGGGGTATTTTCATATATAACTGCGATTGTAACCATGTTGAACGGCAGAGAATTAATACTAGTGTTTGGAGGCAGGTGCCGTTTGTGGTCCAAGGCTGTAACTAGATTTGATGGCACAAAGTATTGCCATAGCAGCTGCATAGCAATGAGAGTAACAATCAGTAATATTAGCAGCAAAAGGAGATAGCCATGACAATTCTGGACATTCTGCCAAGGCATACCTCCGGCACACTGACAAGTCAGTGGAAACAAAATATAATGTATAGTGGTCTATACATCTTATTTTATGTGAGATTAAAAATTATATAAAATGACCTACTACCAGATAAAATCCTCTAGAATAAACATGGGTGGGTGGGGTGGGTAGGGGAAAGGTATCTAAGCGCTAAACTTGCTGCAGCTAGGCAAAGCATACAATGGCAGTATGAATACCCAGACCGAAGCACTGATCACAAGGCGCGAACAACCCCCCTTTAATCGATATGACGTCACAGACTCCCATCAGTGGATGTGGCCTGCCGTTAACCTTGCTTAAATGTATTTAACCCATTAAGCGCCAGCGCTCTCCCCTTGACAAGTAAAATCGTCTGGCGTTAGACAGAATAAAATACTCTGGCGTTAGACAGAGTAAAATACTAAAGTAGCGTGCATCAGGGTGCAATGCGACTCAATGGGTTAACTAGACACATGGGCAGATAGCCCAGTTAACCCATTAAGCGCCAACGCTCTCCCCTTGACGAGTAAAATCGTCTGGCGTTAGATAGAGTAAAATACTAAAGTAGGGTGCATCAGGGTGCAATGCGACTCAATGGGTTAACCACATCAAGATAGCTGATGTAATAATACATTGTCAATTTATCTCTGCAATCAGTAAAGACTGATTTGCATACAGCACACAGAAGACAAGATAAATCCAGACTAATTCACACCAGTGACCATGATTTAGTCGCAATTACAACCAAATGGATACCATGCTTATTAAGCAAAGTGCTTCAAATTTAATTGCAACCCCCTCCCCTCATTTTCTTGGAAAATTTAATAGCCCCCCCTTCTAGTCATTTATTTATACATATGGCCCCCCCCTCATTTTTTCCCTCCCCCCCTTCCATAAATAATGACCGGTCCCTTATAATCTGCTCAAACAATTTAATATATAATCTAACTGGAAACAAGTCTATTTTAAAACTATATGAACTTTATACCTAACTGTAAACAACTCTATTTTAAAACTGTATGAACTTTATACAGTACCTAACTGTATTAAACAAGACTATTTTGAAACTATATGAACTCCATAGCTAACAGTAAACAAGTCTATTTTAAAATTGTGATCTCTATAGCTAACTGTATAAACCAAGTCTATTTTGAAACTATATGAAGTCTAACTGCAAACAAATCGGACAATGCCACTCTACCGCATCACTGTTGCTAACTTCACCAACACAGAACTGGTGGTGCTAATCCTGACAAATATCACATTGGACCCAAGGAACGTCTTGTGTATTTTGTGACTCGGCCTCTGGATCTCTCTTTTGACAAGTTTGACTAACTTCATCTTCAGAGTCAGAGGATTCCTACAATTTAAGAAACATAATGCACATGAAGTAAAATAACGTAAGAAAACCTCAACCATTCAAATTTATATAATAACGTTAAAAATTAAAGCGCTTTCGTCGTTGGTTGAGAGCCATTATCTACACTGAACAGATGACGGCAAAATCTTATCTATTTGTTAAACATTAATAAAGTCTTACTGCGGTGATTGGAGAGAGGCTTTGTGTTTTCTTTTTTGATTTTGTTTTCTTTTTTCATTTCATGGTGCCTTCCGATCCTTATTTTTGGCCTCTTTAGCTTCCTTATTTCTTCTTCGGGTCTCTGCTGCCTTTTTTGCCCCCCCCCCCCCTCGTCGATGCTCTTGTACAACTTCCAAATGATCAAACCACATCTGAACCTTCAAAAGTATAATAGTGTAAAATATTTACAATTTATATCTGAATCATGATTACATATCCTCAATACACCACAAGCTTTTGTACTTGAAATTATTTGCATGAGTAAATTAAGTTACTATTTCGTGGAGTACAATTAAGTAAGAGTACAATTTACCTCCTCAACTGGCAGCATAATTTGTTTAGCAATCTTCTCAATCTCACTTTCTGTGGCTCCATTCCCGTTCTTGCTTTTGAAAAAGTCTTTAATTGACTTGCTTGGCGGCACTTTCTGTGGGTTATATTTACCAGCTTGATGGAGTGCTATTACTTCAGCGGGTTGCAAGTAGTGCCCAGCACACTTTCCAGGAGAACACTTAGGACAATCTTCCCATCCATGTGGTCTGCTTTTGTCTGAAACAGGTAACGGTACAAACGACAATGGCAGTCCACCCTCGTACCAGCATGATTGTTCTTGTTTACGGCCCTGCTTGCACAGAGGATGAAAACAATCCTTCTTATAGCAACACAGTAGCTGGAATACATAACGTAAGGGAACGTTTTTCTGCATATGACGTTCTTTGACATTCAAAACATTCTGAATAAGTTCGTAGTCCCCAGGACTGTCTTTCTTCAGCTTCTCTTTCTGCTTCTTATTTCCATTCATGAATAGTCTAACATTGTCTCTGAGCTCTTGGTTTCTTGGACATTTTTCACCACGAAAAAGTTTGATTTTTTTTATTCCCACATGGTGCACCACTTACTCTTGAGATGTATATGTCAATGGCATCACCCAAATTTTGTTCCAATTTCACTTTATCAACATCTCGACTTTCCTTACAAAGATTCGATCCATTAAGTGTTGAAGGTATAAACAACCCACTGTGTGACTTTACTTTGCAGCCATTCTGTAACTCAACTCTGTTGAGGCTTCTTCCGCCACTGTAACGGCACGTTATTAGTTGGAGTCTTGCGGGTCTTCTAATATGGTGAAGTGTCCACCAAAACTGCACCTCTTGATAATAAAGAGCTTCGTCTCCACCAGAATCAACGCGGATACACTCAATTTCTTTGGGATTATGCATTTCAGGATTTATGAACACATCTTTAACCTCGCTTTTCTGTTGTAAAAGTTCCAGATCAGCAGCATGCTGAGCCTGATTCTTTGAATGAATACCACTACTTTTCACAACACCCGCATAAACCTCTCCATTGTTTTCAGATGCTGTGAAGTTGTAGGACGTAGTTTGCAAAGTATTTGGGTAACTTGCCTGACAATCCGTTTTGGTTGTAAGACTTGGCTTCCCTTGAATGCAAACTGTTGGAGCTTTATTGCTTGCTACAGTATCGAGACGAAAGACAGAAAGGTCATCCCTGTTAAGAAGTACCTTGTCTCTGCCATCTTTGAATTGAACCACATCCAGACCTTTGTGCAACGCATTGGACCAATGATCATTTGATCTCGAAACCATTTCTAGCTCCTGCACGTGACTTGGGCGACGCCTTTGTAATTTTTAGCGGACTTTCGTCTTTTATTCCTCGCGACACAGAGTTGAACAATGGTTCCGTACGAGAACTTGGTGTTGTACTTCTCTTCTAAATGTGTTTTTATTCTTGCAAATGTAACTTTGCATTTAACCTTCCTGTTGCCATCGAACGTTAATACTCCTGTTCTCCTCCACGCTTCAGCACCCACACCAGAAGAATGCACAAATGTCCCTATGTCCTTTACGATAGTTGGATACTTTGTTAGGACTGAACCAACTCGCTTACTTCTTCTTCGTCTAAGCAAACGCTCCTCTGCTATTCTTCTGGCTATTTGCCTTCGTGTGTGCCTTTTAACAGATTTAATTTTCTTGGAAATCAATTCTCTTTCTTTGCCTCCCAGAGGGTCATTAACTTGCAGCCATTCTTCTGGATTATCTTGATCATCGGATTCTGATACAATCATATCTTCAGTTTGATTTGTTCAATGACCTGTTCATCGCTTTTGCTGAAGCCAAGAAATGGTATTTGCATGGCAAAGTCGAAAATAACTTTCTCAACCGCCTCTTCTGAGATGCCCTGAAGTTTATCTTTGAGTGACTGAACAAACGCAAACCAATTAAGCCTGCAGCACTTTAGCAATTATGGTAACTTTATGTTACACATGGGTGTATGTTGCGTATTTGGAGGCAGTTCGCAGGGGTCTCAACACCAGTTTGAGGATTGCTGTCATTACATAATAAAGAGGAGGATCTTCTGACTTCTATATCGTGATTTGAAGTGTTTGTTGCTTGTCAATCACTTGTAAATTTCTGGAGAAGTTGGCTGGATTCCTGCCTGCAATCTCCCAATTCACTTTCTGTTGCAGATTCTGCATCAGATTCACTCTCGCTTTGTGAAATGTCTGTGTCTGAATTCGATAACTCCACCCCGAGAGACATGAGGACAGCCTGTTCCTTGATAGTTGCAAGTTGATAAACACACTCTCTGATTTCTGCCGCTTTCTGTAAAGCATTGTTAATCTTGATCTTCCTTTCAATGACATTCGAAAAACCAAATTGTTTCTTGATCACTTTACTGGAGAGACCACTTGCTTCAGATAAACCAAAACGTAAACATTCTTTTTGTGCATCACCATCGCACAATTGAAGAAGATCTTTCACACGTTCTTTGCTTAGGATTGTGCCAAACACAGACTTCTTATACACACGACCAAGTAGACTTTTGATCAAAGTAATGTTTGCGTCCTTTACTAGAAAATGAACACTTTGCTTGGGACCAACTTCAACTGTGATGCAGGACAATGGCATGCGAAGAAACTTTCTTTTAGCATGTGCAGATGTGTAATTATTTACAGCAGGGCACTGCACACTTTGTGAAGAACTATCACACGGTTGCTTACATGGTTGCTTATGTCCCATACAGCAGCAGAATGAGTCTTTCAATTTCCAGTATCCCTGCTTTTCGACAACACTAGCAACTTGGATCATACCTGGACATATCGAACTTCAACATACTGCTTCAATGTCAGTCTTCAAAACGAGATATAGATACTTCAAAATGTACATCATAGTCTGATAATGCCTTCCTGGTTTCTTCTAATTTGTATGTTGCGATTAATTTCCCTCCTATTGTGTCATTTGCACAAAAGGAGTGATTTTAAAAAAAATTTTGGTCAGCACAATAACTGGACTGTCCAGAGTTAGATGAATTTCCACATTCTATTGATGAGCCAACATTCACTGATAAGTTGTGGGAATTTTTCAAAATTTCTGCTGGGACAGAAGTGGTGCTGGAAGCATCATTGTCTACATGAAGACTTGCGCAATTAATAAACGGCTGTGCACTTGTCACATTTTTGTCATTTGCAACCTCACAACTGGCATCAACAATGATTGGTGATGGAACTTCTTTGTTCTGGTCTTTAGTTACAGAGGTCAAACTTGTAAAGCCTGAGGTTTCTCTTACTTTTGCCTGGGCTTTACTCATTAATTCTTTTCTATCAGCTAAAAGGGCCGGATTTTCCTTTGCCAGAACAAAGGAAGAATCATTAACAGCCTTTTGGTATTCTGTTATACTTTGGTTCTTATTTCGTCCATATATCTTTGATATGGTTCTTATATTGTTGTCTGACTCGTATACATCGTCACTCTGGAAACATAAGAATTCGCTAAATTGACAACGCCCATAAATAAACTGCTTTAATAATTGGGAGCGGCATCTGGTCTAAACCAATTATTCATTGCAAATTCATTTTATGCGAGTTTTAAAGACAAATTAAGATCCTAAACAAACGAGTCAGTCGAGCTTAGCCCGGTGCGTGTAATCATCTTCTTAAAATATCTCCATTTTTTTTAAAGGACATGGAAATGAAACTGATTGGCATATGAAAATTGTTTTTTAATCTTATATTAATTAGTATAGGAAATTAACCAATATCGCCTGTGAAAAATACAGCTGTGCACTAAACATCATAACAATCACTGTAATGCCACAAATGAGATATATTTTAGAAATTAAGTTACAACATTAGACCAATTTCCTAACGTAACTTGGAATGTTGGGTATATAATATTAAAGCTCACCACAAAATGTTCTGAAATTTTCAACTCCCCTCCAAATACCAACAGCTTTCTTTGTCAATATCCATTTGAGGCTGTTTCATCCACCTGAGAGTCCTTTGAGATCTGCCTGCCCTTTGGTGATATATTGTGTGTGAGATCTACTGCCATCATTTCAATAGTGGCCATGCATTTTGAATTATTTAATTTTCCAGGGCGATGACTACTAAGACCAGTACTCCTCGCAAACATCAAAACTTGTGATGTAATTATGCATAAGGTCTATTAGGTAATGAACTTTGCAATATTGATAGAAATGTTGCAATATTCAGGGAACATTCGGTTTGACTGTAAACCGTCCTGATGTTGAAATCAGTTTTAATGTTCTCATATTACGTATACTGTATCTGAATAGCTTCATCAAGTCTTGTAACTCTACATGTATTATATAGCTAATATCATTTAGTCAATTTACTCGATTCTGATTGGTTAAAAACCGTGCCGATTAAACATTAATCAGCACAGGTGTGCTGATTAAACATTAATCAGCACGGATACGAACCCACGTGCTTCAAACACAAAATCTCAAAATCAACAACTTTATATTTTCTGAGCTTTTAATATGGTCCATACACACCAGACGCGAGTGGACACCGCGACGCGATTTTTCGATTTTCACTGACTGATAACTTTGATCCTAGTTTAAATTTTCCAGATATTTAGAAGCGCAATTACATTTTGAGTTATTTGGTCTACATATCTTTTAAAATTTGCTTTCATTGGCTGTTTTGTTAACTTCCAAAGACTAAAAAATCGCGTCGCGTTGTCGAATCGCGTTCGGTGTGTCTACTTAAAGAGCTCATTGCAAAATAAAGGTCCATGTTTAAATATTAAAGATAAAGAAGAAAGATTATTCACAGTTTTTCAATTAATGTCAGAAATTACTCTCAAAATTGACAAAGGCGTGTATCGGTGTAGCTGTACTCGCCTGGCTACAATATAATGATTGCTCGTGTAAAATTGACTATAAAATGATATTATAAATAGGAAATTACACTTGTTCTTGAAATATTAATGAAAAATCACATGCGTATTTGACGAAATATTTATAATACCGCTCGTGCTATGCGCTGGCAGTATTATAAATATTTCGCCAAACACGTGTGCGATTTTTCATTAAATAATACTTCTCCTCGAACCGTGTAATTTCTAGCCTACGGTGTAGACCCCAGACGAAACGTGTTTCTGCTGGTATCTACACCATAGGCTATGTAATTTCCTGTACAAGTCATTTTGTCCAAGTCAAGAGGAAGCTCTTAAAAGCTTGATTGAAACATAAAACTATAAAAATAGAGTGTTGCATGGATACTGTCAAGTGTTGTGTTGCAATATATAAAAAAGCTAAACAGTTGTGTATGTACTATGGAGATGATTAAAGCAGGGATGGATTTACTGGGGGTGGGGGTTCCGGGATGTGCACCCCCCTAGTTCTGGCCAGAGGGGGTGCAGGGGGGAAGTGCTATTTTTCATGATATTAAAGCAAAAAATTATTAGATACAAAATGAGACACAGTAATTTGAGTAATAACATGATGATCGATAAGCGAACTGTGAACAACAATTACAATTCAAATACAGTAGTCAAGGAAGACTTTGCAGTAGTGAAGCAAGTTGATGGGCAGGCGGCACACATGACCGACACAACTCAGCACCAGAGCTGGTAGAGCACTCACCACCCCCCTACCAGATCATGCTGAATCCATCCCTGGATTAAAGACAAAATATTGAAACATTTTGAGCAAGGTAGAGAGCACTTGCCCCTGAAATGCCATCATTTCACTTTCAAATATCGTAGTAGTACCATACACCACTTTTTAACTTTTCTATGTATGTTGTGTCTGTCTACGCTGCTATACATGTAAGTAGTTTTTATTATTATGTTTAGGATATGCACTATGAAGAAACATAACATTGTCCAGCTGTGTGTACTTTACCTCTGCAATTGTTTTTAGAATGGCAATTATGTCGCCCACAATATCTATTCCCATTCCTCTTAAAAGTTGATAATTAAGATTAGGAAGGAAAGATTCCTGAATCCTGGAAGAAAAAAGTTTTAATTTATTAATAAAGCTATAATGCTTGATTTTTTTCTCTGACTGTTTCAACATATAATAATATACATAAAAATATTACTCGACTGTGATTGGTTGATTTCAGTGCAATTAATCCCAAACAGCAGTGCAATTTTCTGTAATCACAGTGCAATTTTTTTATAATCACAGTGCAATTTCATTTTATATCCATCTCTACCCAACCCCCACCCATACGGACGAGGGTAAAATATTTTGAAGCACTGTAGATCTGATTTTTTTTGGCAAACCCCTTCAGAAATTACAAAAAAATATTTACCTTTAATAAAAACAATAGGTTTTAAAAGAAAAATATGATAAAACCCTCGTACATTTTCACTTTCTTACAAACCTTCAGAAAAAGGCTCATATATAGCCCACTATATTCATTTTAAAATACTCATTTTATCAGATACAGGTACTATTTTATGTAAATATAAATTCACTTCAAGATGGTTTTCAATATACGTCAAATACTACAAAACGCCAGTTGATATTATAAAAAAACAGACCTCGCGGTTAATATATTTTACAATCTCTTCTATTTATTAAAAAGACTATAAAAATGAATTAATTTTACCTGTTACGTTTGAATAATTCAGCATATTCAGTGCAGAGTTTCGAGTCAAACCCACATGTCGACTCTGCCATAATATATTTTTCACACCTGTATAAATTGTATACTGCTGAATAGAATTTAACCTACAATGACAGGAAAAGAACAAAAGTCTATTAAATTATATATTAAAAAGGCAAAAGTTAACAAGATTTTATTTTAAAAAGCCCAATTATTATTCATGAACTCACATACCTTGCAATTTTCTGAAACACGCCATGATGTTGTCCGCGCTTGTGAAAATGGTAGGAGACTGGTAACAAGAATGTCAAAACGCCCGACCCTGGGGAGCTTGCTTGATGTCAAATAAAATCAAATCCCCGACCCAGGAGCAGAGAAATCAGGTCAATTCCCTGTGTATTCTCGCCCTCCCTAGGGTCGGGCATAACATTGATTGGTGCATAAGGTTACTGTCAGTTTTAGTGTTGTAGTGTTTCACACGCTTTCAAAATGGCTTCCTGTGCGACTTTATTGCTTTATTACAAAGTTGTTTTTCTCGATTTCTGCTTAGAATGTAAACACAATGATGGAATGACTTTTTCACCAGACTTAGAATTAAAAAATAGTTTCTGTTTAACATTAATTTGTTCAGGAAATGGCTGAGAAATTTGGTAAAATGAAATGTAAAACTATATCGTTCGAAATATAAAAGTTTTAATTCACTTTTCACTTTACAAGTCTCAAAAACACAATAGTACAATACAGCGTCAAGACACCATACAGCACAACGAAAACACGACATATATCAAAATAAATAGTATCATACAAATTGAGATATTTATAGGATACAAAACGAAATTGTTTTAAAAAGAATGTCGCAGCTTTTCCCAATAGTCGGGATAGTTTTTGCTATTTGTTTGAAGCAAATGTTTCCGAGTTTTAAATAAGTTTTAAATTGTTCGTGAATATGTTTGACACAGTAAAATAATAAAGAAATCCTACCTTTCAATTTAAATACAACATTTTGTGCTTTTTTCCTTTTTCTGGGACGATTTTTTTCAAAATTTTGTCGATTTTGAAACCAAATTTGCTGATTCATTCTTTTTGAAAAGCATTATTTACTGGTCTGCTAGTAAATAATGTGTCAGATTTACTAGAGAACTAGCCAATCAGAACGTGCGAAAGCTTCATTTGATATGCAAAATTTATACTAATAAAATATATATGTTGAAAAAAAATATGTTGAAAAAATATATTAAAATATATATGTTGAAAAAAAATATGTTGAAAAAAAATAGGTTGAGGACACAAGATGAGCCTACGCTCACAATCATGCGGTTGTCCTTGTGAAAAACAGAAGGACTGCATGTATGAGTTTGTATAATGGTTTGTAAAATGAGTTTAAATGTACCAAAGATGGCGGATGATCTAGAAGCTTTCTTGTATTCGTTACCCTCGCTTGTTCATCAAGCCGAACGAAATCTCCACACCGATAATGTCAATACATTGGAATGGAAAGAAGATTAGATGATAGTGCATTTGCTGTAGGAATAATTGTTCATAATTGTTTAGAATATAATGCCCATAACGGCAGTGCAAACCAGTATGACTTGCTTACACAGCAACTTTTCCAATTGTACTGTACTCTACGGAACTTATGCGACCAGTATGCGGAGATGTGCTCTTTGCATAGAGATTATTCTGCTGAACTTGGCTATATTTGTCCTGTTAATCGTACTGGGATCGAGGGCAGACCTAAATTTGACATCCCTACTGAAACCCTTGTTAGAATGCACAATATCCATGGCAATTGGAAAATTGTAGCCGAAGAAGTTGATGTTTCATATCGAACAATATTACGGCGACGTCACCAGTTTGGTCAACCAGTGGGTACAGATTTATCTTATTCCGATATTTCCCAGGATTCTCTGTGCAATACAGTATGTGACAGGGGCGGATCTAGCTTAAAATGTGACCGTATCATATCCCTAGGTCTCGCATATTTTTGAAATTTGAACCCCGGAAATGCCATTTCCTGCGTTCTGAGCCCATGATTCTGGCCTAAAATTGGCCTTAACAAGGTCATATTTGAAACACAAAGTAACAGAAAAACACACAATAACTCTTCTTGGTATCAGTGTTCAAGTTTCTGTTTCATGAAACGTAGCCGGGGGCGTTTTGACATAGAAAAGTTGGCTTTCGCGACTGAGTACATTTAATATTCTCGACCGCTCCCTATTTAAATTAATAACATATTGCACGCGCAATACTCGCAATGCCGCAATATGACTTTACAGATTAATATCTTCGGTTAGGCGAATGCTATGAAAACAAAAATACTACCGTTCGGTTCATTGAAAGAATATCTCCTAATTTCTAACGACAGTTTTAGTCAATATAGCGATTTATGAACTTTGAGAGGTCAAGCAATATCATATATTTCACTATATTACTAAATTTTCTCGAACAATGTATACTAAACTAGCCATACCTTTCGCCGAACATAACTTCGGCCCCTTCGGACATATCCTTTTCGTAATAGTCTTGTTCTAATTGGCATCCAATATACTATTTATAAAGTGTTATTTCAAGGACGACTTCTGACATTATGTAAGGCCATCACTCACTCAGTTACGTTAGAAGAAATGCGGCTGTTAGCAATATGAGACGAAGTTTCCGAGCGGTTCACGGTTATTTCATTTCTTGCGCAATCAAAATACAGCCACAGTATCAGAGGGTATCCGACGTCATAGATACACGTGCTGTGATTGGCTGGATACCCTCCAAGGTATCCAAATACCTCATTAAGTTACTATTTTTAGTAACATTTGAACCGCGGACCGTATCAGAACACCGCTGACGCATTTACAAACATTTTCCCGATCGGGTTACGTAACCTCGGGTTATGCCTTCGGAAAGCTCTCGGCTCATGTTCGTCGAAAGTAATTTAATGCTTTAAAAACACGTCTAATGTTACATTTAGAGCTGTGAATTTTAAAATTTACGAAAGAATTTGCCCCTCGTTCATCTTAGTAAACTCAAATTTTCACTGTTTTTGTAAACAGAAATGAATTGCGTGAAAATATATTAATTAATATTGAATTTTTCCCCAAAACTATTTTAGTATGCATAATCGGAAAAATCTGACCGTATCTTGAGCTACACTCGATACCCCCTGGATCCGCCCCTGTGTGAAGTCCTGCAAGTTGTTCCAAATGCTGGAGAAACCTACATAATTGGCGCACTAAGAGCAAGAGATCTTCGTGTTCAAAGATGGCATGTTCGTGCTGCTATTCAAACTGTTGATCCCATCAGTCGCTCATTGAGGAGAACTAGAGCAATTGTACGACGCATATACAATGTATTTTCTCCAAATGCTCTATGGTAAGTATTGTATTGTGTACTTGTTAAATTTGCTTCTACACTCCACCCACCTGTCACCTGAGGCGAAATTGAACATAGGTGGTTGGTGACTGAAGTTCCACATATTGAAACTACATTATCTTCCTAATGCCGTTTTTTTAACTGTGCAGGCATATTGATGGGCATCACAAATTAATAAGATGGAGATTTGTTATTCATGGGGGAAATTGATGGCTTCAGTAGGTGCATTGTTTATTTAAAGTGCAGTGATAACAGGGCAGCAACAGTTACTGCACTGTTTCAATAAGCCATTGACACATATGGATTGCCATCACGAGTGAGGTCAGACTTTGGTACTGAAAATACTGGTGTTGCAATGTTTATGCTAGAACACCCAGATAGGGGACCAAACCGAGGAAGCATGATTATGGGCGCCAGCGTTCATAATCAGAGAATAAAATGGTTGTGGTTGGAAGTTAAGAACAATGTAGTGTGTTATTACTGTAACATCTTTTACTACCTTGAGCAATGTGGACTTTAGATGAATTTGGCCTATTCACACTCCACTACATCTTTTTGCCTTGCATAAACCTCTCTTTGCAAGAAATGATTGGTAGTTGGAATAATCATCCAATGAGAGCAGCCAATAACCGTTGCCCGTTGCAACAGTGGTATTCAGGTTTGCGATCTGTTATTCAATCAGATAGTTCTGCCATTCAAAGTTTAACACAGGATAACATCAACTGGAATGCATATGGAATTGATCATGACAATATTCAAAACATTGACATTGATACAGATGATGTAACGGTACTTGCAATAGTAACTCAATTGTCAGATGAACAAGCCCACAAGTTGCAACAGCAGGGCTGCATAATATAGCGGACCACGGGACCATTGGTCCCAGAAAATTTTTGAGGTTGGCAGAAAAAAATGGAGGGTAAAACTTAAAAGTCTCAAAAGAAAAAAAAGTAAAGAGAAATAAAGGAAGAAAATGAGAAAGGAAGAAAATGAGAAAAAATTACATAATTGAATAATGCACTAGGTAGTGAACTAGTGATGTTTGCAACAGGCAAGTAACACAATTTTCTAATATACCGGTACAGGCGGCACTCCAGCAGCTTGATATTATGGTCAAAGACAGCAGTCTAGCAGATATTAAGACGAATCCTCTATGCGAATGTTATAATTGATTTCATCTAGTGTATTAGCTACTTCTGAAAATACCACTCCAGTTATATATGAATGCAACTCATTTAACAACTACAGTATGTGGATTAAAAAGTCTACGAGTGTAGTGATTTCTTACAATGTAGTAAAAAATCTAAGCAATATGTTCCAATACACAACAGCCTTCTGCCCTTCTCATGAACTTTCATCCATTAATTAAGATGATATTCATAACAAATAATATATTAAAATTATAAGAATCTAGAATCTTAAACTGCAGACAGTTCCCAGTGGTCACTTTCATCATCCATTAAAATGTAAATGTTTGTTGTTAAATTAAAATATGAAGAATATGTATTCCGTATCCACATTAAAATACGTCTACCCTGCTGGCAGTGGTTTCGGAGCTGAGGAGAAACCACTGTGAGCAAACGAACGACTTTCTATCGAGCATGTGCAAAGATCACGTGGTAGGACGTACATCATTAATTTGAGTGGCATAGTACTGTTTTATTTGTTGTCTGTCAGTTTTAATCGAACAACTTTTTATTCTACATGCAGTTCACAATTGATGTATCTGTTTTAATATTGTTATTGTCAATACTAAAATATTTTGCAATCAGTGCCTCCCCCTCCACCCTACAGCTACAAATTGTGGATTTGAATTTCTGTTATATCTCTTTTAATTTTTGTATTTATCCGATCAATATCAATTTCTTAAATTCGGTCTGCAAACTTTATTTGTGTTACTGAAACGTTGGGGATTGTGTTAAGGTTTTCGATAAATTCCAATTTCCAAAGTTTCCAAATAATATAATAACGTTTTCACTTACTGTTGATTTTGACAATTATTGCAATTTTTGATTGTCGCGACCTCAACCACTACAAATTTCGACTGATCAAAGATTGTTGCGACAGCACCACTATTTCTGTAAAAGGTTGATTTTTCTTGCAGTGTGTGAATTTATAGTTACTCTGTTGAACTGTAGGCGGTTTTCAAGTCATCTTAATGTATAATTTCAAACATTTTATTCAATATTTTGTAAAGTTATAACATTTCGTAAAAGGTAACATATTTATAGCGTGTTACTATATATAGAGCGTGTTACTATATTTAGAGTGTGATCGTGTTGTTTTTGTACAACCTGGCTCACATTTTACCAGCAGTGCACAACAACAAAAACTTGTTTTACTGGTTTCTCATTTAATGTATTCATCCGTGAATCTGGACGGTGGCTACATGAAACGATTGTTCGTTTGCTCGCAGTGGTTTCTCCTCAGCTGAGCTAAAAACCACTGCTAGCAGGATAAAATACATCTATTTTGGTTTCAAATCTAATGTGATTAGTGATCAAATTTAAACATAAGATTCCCAGTGTTTGCATGCAGAAAATATTTTCATTGGCTTTGTGGTCCCAAAAAATAAAATATTTTGAAATTAATTGTAAAATATAAAGACTTTTTTTCATAATGATTATTGATTAATAAGCAAAATAACCTGCCATATTTGTTGTTTCTTACCACTGCCGATTTTTCATGTTCCCTCAATTTTGATCAGATAACAGCCCTTGTCATTGGCCTATTTTTGCCTTCATGGTTGGCAAAACTGCCAAGGCAAGAACATTCTCAATATGGTTCTATCAGCATTTACTTCAATAATTGCCAAGACGAAACACAAGGGGTGGATAATGCCAAGAGCAATGACTACTATGTGTTTGGATTCTTGCATAGGTAAAGGTACATGTATGTAAATTGTAAACTAGTTGTCACAGCAATGGGCAAATAATGATGGAACAACATCATTGATTCATGTCGGTTCATCATGTTTATATCATGTGTGAACAAAATGATCACCCATATTTTTTGTCGTTTCAACAATTTATTCACAGTTTAACAACAAAGTTCACGCCTTGCAGAAAAACATGTTAACACTTGTTGACAAGCAAGAACAAGTTCAAATTGCATTTCTACTCCCGTAGAGAGGAAATAGAAAATGTACAGAACTTTGTATTTTTGGAAGATTTTTAATTGCATGGGGATTTGGAGAAGCATATCAATATGGTGCATGTAACTTGAAGAATGGGTCATTCCAGAAAACATCCATACCACCCCCACAGAGGAAATTGGAAGTTAACCCCCCTACCCCCTTCGGATGTCCTAATACATTTACTATTATCAGAAACAATTTTTTCTCCCCTCTCCCTCCGGACGGCAGAAATTTCCTCCGTGGGGGGAGTATGGATCTTTTCTGGAACGTCCCAATAAAATATTCCATTGCAACATGTTTACAATAGTCATAGAATATTAAATACTGTTTTTGCCATGGATTATTGGTTCTAAACATTGACTGATTTCCATGAGATTTCAAAGGTAATTAGTCAAAAAAAGGTTGAATGGTTGTTGTTTAGAACCAAAATCCATGGTAACCAACAAAAGGTGACGTTTTCACTTTAGAATTGTATAAACATACTTTAAACACTTTTCAGCATTTTACTCTGGCTAATACCAGGAATTAAGGCCAGTGGGCCATTCCATTTGATGTCCCCCTCCCTGTGGATGAATTTTTCTGAAGGATGACCCCAAAGTTGTTTCCAAGGAATTAAGCCTGTCAGCATTTTTTTTTGGGGGGGGGGTTGTGTCGGCATTTGACCTTTTTTCTTAGAGGTTAAAATTTTACTGACCTCATGCATAGGGGGGGGGGTAGGATATTAAATGGAATGGCCCAGTACTTGGCTACTGGCAACTGCCAAGAATGTATGGGCTTATTTAGTTATTAGGTTTTTCAGGATAAAATCATAGTTTTTGGAATTAACCCATATCCTTAGCTTGTACCTCGAAGGGCTTCGGCAAATCCATCCGATAAGCTCTCTAAAACCTCCTCTTCGGTCAAATCTTTAAAGAAATCGAAGCATTGAATCACATGACCTTTGCACATTAGATCAGCTTTGCTCCTTCCTCTTACTACAAATTTATCATTTGCCTTCGAAAGAAGCACTACCTCTCGGCTGAACTTCTTTCTTTGTACTTTTCCACCTCTACATGATCAGGAACTACGGGCATTACTTCGGTTTGATCCAAGAACCGGAACAAACGAAGCAACAGTGCCTCCTCCACGGCCCTGTCCTGCCCTTCGAAATAGAGAATGTGGTTCCTCCTGTGGCGAAGTCACCAAAGTAACTGTTGTTCTGCTCAAATTCGGCGACGATATAGCGTTGGCACTAGCACTTGCATTTCGTTCATTACATTGAGAAGATTGTTGAACCGAATCAGAAACAATTCGTCGAAACCCAGGGTGGCTTACTAGATTTTCTACGACAGCTCTCAGATCGTTTTGATTCTGGTCACCCGCCATGATGAACCATGCATTTGCGCACGAACATGTTTGACTATTTTCCATACCCCATGTCGACTGTAAGTTGATTGCTAGTGCCCATGACTTTATATATTTTTTTATGTCATTGACATTGACTTTATATATTTTAAATTTCACTATACATATTTTTTTTAACCATATATACATAATTTTGACCATATATATTTTGCCTTTGCGCATTATAAATATTTATTTTCACTTTATAATTTATATATTTAATTTTGACTCTAGATATATTATTTTTATACATTATACAGGGTGTATCAAAATAAATGCAATTCCTCTTTTGTGCTTAATAACTTTCAAAATACTATTTCTAGTTAAACGCTTTTAGGCTTACTTCAAAGCCTGTTCTTTAATCTTTCAAACAAACTATTATCCTTGTCTCCAATGCTAGTAATAATTGCACAGGAAAAGATTTAGTAAAACCTATCATTTTTAGTTGCTGTTTAATTATGCAAGTTTACTATGTTATTGTTTAGTCGGTTTAAATGTTAGAATTTTCTTCTTTAAACTTTAATGTTGTTGTCACTACATCTGGAAAACCACGTAAGAACAAATTAAAAGTATTTTAAAAGAGACCAGGTTGTTTGAAAATCCTAAACGAATGCTAAAAATCATCAAAACATTCTGGTGTCTGAGCCAGAGTGTCATCGAATTGCGATGTAATGTAAACAGAAATTATAGCAAGTTGATGTCAGTCAGCTTAGATGGTCCAAGCCAAAATTATATCGCATTTGAAGTGTCAAACTGAGTTAAAAATAGTGGAAAAAAAGCCGTAATTATACCTATTGTTACAATCCATTTAATAAAATGCAACATTTTTTTGTTTTAATGAAAAAATCAGTTATTTTCATGAGAACGATTTCTTATTCCATCTCAATTTTTTTAATCTCCAATCGCAATAACGTAAAGTATTATTACCCGCGAACCAATGAGTCAAATTTAAGAAACAACCCACTGTTAGAAAGCTGAATGGCTACGCTTTAAAATGAATGTAAACTTTAACGTTTTCGTCTATTATTTGTTTAGCAATTTACATTTCAGTCGAGGATTGTGCTTTTTTTGATACACCCTGTATAATTACTTTCACTTTATATATTGTATCCAATCTTTATGTCACATTTGGTGCCCCATATATATGTATGTATATATATGTACATGTACATGTACATGTAAAATTTAAAAAAAAAAGAACTGAGTATAAATGAGAACCGAAATTAATGTTTATAAAATTTTTTAACGTCAATTTAAAAAAAAACCCGCAAAAAACGTGGCTAATCTACATATTGATTGTACATGTACATGTACATGTATATATAATATATGTATATATATATATATAAGCTTTGATATTAGGTATGGCAATGCCAAACGAAGTCTCCTCGAGGGCGAAGGATCCAAATAGGATTCACAGCAAGTACTGTCGTACATATATATATATATAAAAATCAATTTAAAAATCAGAGACTTTGCAACTTCGACCCTCAATTTATTAAAAAAAAACTAAAACATACTAAAATAAAAGCTTAAAAGTTAAAAACGTTTCGGCAGTTCTGCCTTCATCAGTTTATTTTACAATTTAACAATGTCTAGCTTTTATAGCATTGGCAGGATCAAAATTACCATATTATGTAGTAAACAAATTAATGAGGATCAATAGTAGGATCAAAATTACCATAATATGGCTTGCTAGTTATAATTATAATAATTATTACAACTTATAATGGATCCTATTTTTTGATCGAAGTTCAGATCTCTTATTGAGGCCATAAGGGCTAACTGTACACAGCTGTGCCATCCAATATGCTTCTCTGGTCAATAAAGGGTTATTGGCATTTTCGCCATTCACTAAATCAACTTTTTCAATGGCTACAAATTCCAAATCCTTAAATTCGTGTTTATTTTCATTAAAATGAACGGCCATCTCACAAACTTTCTTATCCGTAAGCATAGCTGACTTGTGGTTACGAAAACGAACTTTAAATTCAGTAGATGTAGATCCAACATACTGAACATTGCATTTTTTGCAGGAAATTAAATAAACTATGTTAGTGGTACCACAATTCATTTCTTGTTTGATTTTGTATGACCGACCGGTACTAAAACTCCTAAAACAGTCAGTCTCCTTCAAGAAATTATTACACAAATCACATTTTCGCTTACACTTGAAACAACCTGGCCTCTGATTTTCCGCCAACACATGCTGCTTATCAAACTTAGATGGTGCTAAAATGTCCTTAAGGTTTTTTGGCCTTCTGTAGGCAGTTATTATAGACTTGTCCGGAAAAATTTCTTCCCACTCAGGTGTGGAGATCAAGTGCTTATGCTTACTTATAATTTGTGAGATGTTAGGAGCCCTAGGATTAAATTCTGTCACAAAGGGATAAACCTTCTTTTTAGGTTTAACTTTAGCATGCAACAAATCTTTCCTATTCACCTTTAAAGCTTTATTAAATTCCTTATCAACTAATGATTTTGGATATTCTTGATGAACTAAATTTATTCCTCACGATGTGCACTTGAATATGGCAAATATAAATGACTATCTGTAGGTTTTGCATAAACATCAGTGGCAAGCGTAAGGTGAGGTCCAACACATTTAACCAGTTTCCGAATAAACTAACTCAAATTTAATGGTAGGATGCAGGGAGTTGATAAAATCAGTAAATTCCAGAAGCTTGGGCAAACCTTGCTTCCAGACATCTATAATATCATGTCTGTAGCGCCACCAAAGCTCTGGCTTTATATTTCCGCTAGTTTTCGCTAATCTATCTATTTCCCCCATAGCTATATCCGCATAACTACATGCATTCTTAGGACCCATAGCTGTACCATGTTTCTGTAGAAAATTCATTTCCCCAAACTGGCAGTTATTACATGCTAAGCAAATTTCAACTGCTTCAACAATACATTCAGTTGAGGGAAACTTATTTTCTCTCAAATCTAACGCTTTCTTGACTGCAGTTAAACCTAAATTATTATCGATGTTGGGGAACATGGCTACAGACATCCCATGATACTAATAATGTGTCAGGTGGCAAAGGACCCTTCTATATGTATATATATGTATATATATATATATATATATATATGTATATATATGTATATATATGTATATATCTCAATAATAATCGTTGATTCAAGCAAAAGTATGAACGCACTGAGTAGTTTGGTTGAAGAGTGCTCAACACCAATGTTGATGGAGCTTTATAATTGTTGTCTTTTCTACTTAAAATAATGAAAAAACTTGAACATACATCGTGGCCTGAAGATCGTGAAAAAGTGAAACTCAGAGTTGTGACTTCATTAATTTTAAGTAGAAAAGACAACAATTATAAAGCTTTATCAATATTGGTGTTGAGCACTCTTCAAACTACTCAGTGCGTTCATACTTTAATTGGCTATAAAGCCTCGTTTCCATGATCACAAAAACGGGGCTTTATAGCCAAGGTAACGTGCTTTCCGGAAGGGTGTATCATCAGAATAATTATTTCTATATATTGACAATGATACATGATGCTTTTCTTGGATCGTGGCACTTGAATTGCCGAGCGAAGTGTCCCTGCACATGCATGTGAAGATTTGTTTGAGATATACTGTACATATACATATCACACCACCCACATTTACAAAACAATTAATACATTTTGGGTGTTGACAGTAAAAATTATAGCTTATATATTAATAGCACATTTATTTAAAAGGTTATTCCCAAATTTTGTAGTGCGGTGGCACACAAAGTCCATGCAATTTAGATATAGCATATTCGTAGTTGATATCACAGCTTTTAGTATTTCAGTTGGATGCCGAAAACTACTCAGCATGCATGCATGCATGCAGTGTAATATATAGCGGGTACAGTTGTAAAATTAGTGGTTTAAAACTAATTGGTTGTCTCAAATTAATTTTTGTCTCAGATTTAAAATGAATCTGAGACAGCCAATTGCTTTGCTGTTCTTACAGTAAATCGCTCTCTGTAATGGTTATAATTTCATTGTTGTCAGTCCCCATAACACCCTAATGATTCGATAATGCAGTAATGGTCAAATCATACTCACTTCGTCATTAGAAGATGGACTACAATTGGCTATAAACCACTTGCCAAATGATGCGATCAGATCATTGGGATTAGATTCAGTAGTGGTGTTTGCAAGTGATATTGGTTCCAACACCTATATAATACATCACAAAAACCTTGAAATGATTGTAGTTTATATACAGTATGGGCTATTGAATCACTGACACTGGTGAAAAATAATGGCATCAGCCATGTGCGGAAGATAATTTAAAGTGAAACTCGTATACTTTAACTTGAACATTGACATTGTTATCAGGCTAAACAATAAACACCGCACAAGTGCTTGGCAAAGGTGGGTAGTAGTGAAGTAGTTGTAGTTCGCTACTGTAGTGAACTACAATTTTCAAGTAGCCAGTAGTTTTTAACTACTTTTTTAAAACAGTAGCTGTAGTTGTAGCAAACTACATTTTACCTAAAAGTAGCCAAGTAGTTGACTACTTTTCAAACAACGAATCGCTATTCGCTACTTTTTAAAATTGTTAGCAACTTGATAGAATAGCATGATATTGATCGAGACACGGTTTGCTTAAAATCAATACTCATACAATAGTCAATTTGCACTCCTGAACACTGTAGTGTTTACAAAAATGTTTCTTTGTGTTTGCTGTTGCTACTCGTAAGTCGATTTGTTATAGGTTACATTACAGACTGAGTTAGTAGATGCTCCTAATACAGTAAAACTAAATATTAATGTAGCGAAATAGTTCGCTACATTTTTTAAGCAGTAGCTGTAGTCAGTAGCGAACTACCTTTGTTAAAAAGTAGCAGTAGTTGTAGCTGACTACATATTTTTGAAGTAGCTGTAGTTATAGCGAACTACAAAAATTTTGTAGTCAACCCACCCTTGGTGCTTGGTTTTAAACAATAAACACTGCATGAGTGTTTTGGAACAGCATCAAACTTTCGTAATGAGAACCTATAGACATGCAGATGTCAGACGAAGTATATATGATCTCTGTTATACAAAAGCTTTATAAAAGTAGTCTAAAGCTTACAAGCAGAAATGCCTTTCGTTGTTCTGCAAAAAAGTTGATCACCTTCTGTGCAATTTTTAATGTTGAAGCTGGTATTTCATTATTTATTGCACATGGTTCTCTCATTTCCGTCTCATCTTTGGGGTTATCAATGTAATGCAGCACCGCACTTAAAAGCACATGAAGTACACAAGAAAGCCTAATAAAAGTAGACAAAAACAAGACATACTTATAGTTAAGATATTACTGAAACTATAAGCATGCAGAAACGGGTAGTTGCACGAGTACATTGTACGAGTGAGCGAAACGGCGAATCGGGAAATATCGTCTTCAACACTTATAATATATTATCTCTATCTAATAAATTTATGTTTCATATACTTACCTAATAAAATTCATTTTGTCTTTTGATACATTGTCCGTGCACACACCTGCCTGTTTCCATTGTTCGTTCATTATGTCTGAAAGGTTGTTTGAATACTCCACATATAGCCTTTTAGCCTCGTCGGAGAAAATATATTCACAACCATCTACATGAATATCATAAATCACTTGGTATATTTCTAAAAATGAAGGACATGGTTGAGAACTATACGATACATACAATTTTACATACCGAGAATGAATCTGCGATGTCGCGAGTCAGCCGCCCAAGGTGGCAAAAGTGCCTCTAAAGAGAGTTTGATGGAAACTTCTTATAGTTTAAGCCTTGGTGAACATGACTGTGTGTGTTACCACTTCTGATTTTTGCTTTATAGTAAAAAATTTGATAATTTTAAATTTTGCCTATTTAATTACTATTATGGCAAAAATGTAAAATCTGATGTTCTCTTGTATATGAAAAATAAACTATACCACTAGAAAATCCGCCAAAACTATGTATAAGACAATTAAATGACTAGTGCGATTTTTCAAGCCGGTTTTGAATTAAAGATGGTTAATGAAGTTGAATATGTTGGAAAAGAGACAGATAGTTAAAATCGAACAACTGGCAACTAAGCAAGACAACAATAACTTGGAACACATTTTTGTGGCATATATTTTGGGCAGAGAAGTGCTCGAAAACAGTTCCGGCCGAACTGTCTAGAGGCTCTCGCTAACCTAAGTTTTATCTAGAGAAACAGGCGAATCTCTAGACTGCAGAGGGCATGCTTGGCTCTGTGCATGTCGTTCAGCGAGCTGAGACCTAGTTGGACTGGTGAACAACTATTGGTATAGGGCAAATTACCCAGGGTACTCAAAGCTGGCTGAGGATACACGCAAAAACTGTAGGTTGTTCTAGAGGAACAGGCGGACCTCTAGATAACAGGGGAACAGGCGAACCCCCGTTCAGATCCGTCAGGCCGTCGACATTGAGACCTAGTTGGACTGGTGAACAACCATTGGTATAGGGCACATTACCCCGGGCCGCAACTGATAACCTGACTGACCACATCAAGTCTCTAGGACTGCTCATTCAGGTCTTCAGTGCGACCTGAATGAGCAGTGATTGCGCTTCACGTGGTGAAGTGTTGTCCATCGGACAGCACTTCCCTGCCAGTATATAATTATTTATTGCATTTCTTCACATAAGTAGGTTACAAATCTATGAGTAACGTGCTAACTATATACAGGAATATTCATTTTTCTAGTTAACTGTCCTTACAACACGCCATATTGTAGAGACGCAGATCGGTGTACATGATTTTTGGGAGGTGGGTGGGTTTTTTAAATTTCCACTTCTTTGCCAAGGTTTCGTCCCTCAAATTTTAGCCAAAAATTTTGCCAGAGATGCTAACGCACTGGCTAAAGTCTTGCGAATGAGCAGTGCACGTCGACATTGCGATCAAAAGTCCTTGCGCAAAGAGGGGGCCATTGTACGTATGCACGTGAAGGAAAAAACCTTCAGGATAATTTCTGATTGGTTAATCCCAAGTTTGCATCAGTTGTTCACATGCTTAGCAGCCAAAGTTCGATATTTATCAGATATTTTGTAATATTAACAGGGCCAGAAAACGGTTCCCTTGTTCTGCCAAGGTACTTGGACCTTGTACGTACCTGGTACGGATTAATTGTTGTGACGCATATGCGTTGGCAGACTGAAAACACCCTCGGGCAGATAGAGCCTTCAGAACATATTACTCCATTAACCGCAATTTATAGCTTTGCTTAAATTGATTATATAATATTATAACGGTTAAATATTCAAAATATATAGGACGTTCAGAGATTTGGCCGCCTGTGGCTTAACATGATAAACCACAACTGGCTTCCATTCTTCATCCAACACTAGATTTTTTCCACACTCATTGCACTTGTCCCGATCCGATAGTAACAAAGCACCAATAGGTAAGCCTTTATCCAAACAATAATTCGTGAAATCACAAAGCGTGGGTTTGTGTTTCTCGTTCAGGTAATGAAGGTTCCGACTTTGAAACACAAATTGGTCTATCTACATTCAACATATTCTCGTGGCTCTCTCCAAACACACAAAAGACGACAATACAACACAAAACTCTCTAATCGACGCAAAAGCAATACCTAATACGTCGTAAACAAAAAAACAACGAAACATAAAACGATTGTTATCCCTAAGCGAAGGCATGGCTGTAAATCTACTCACGAAGTTTGAACATTCAACCGGGGCGCTATAAACCTGCTTTGAATTATGTTTCCCACATGAGAACCGCATTGTGAGATATCATATATTCATATTATATTTTTATTTATTCTGGCTCGAACATGTTTGTCAAATGCGTTTAAATATATTTTGCCAAATACTTTGAATTACCTTTCCCACATGAGAACCGCATTGTGAGATATAACATTATATTTTTATACACATACTATAGTTGGCTAAAGTATATGTAAGTAATAATAAAATATAGCAATGTAATATAAGCGTCCTACACCGAATGACACCCTTCGACCATCATACACCATCTGTACCATCTTCACCATCTGACAACCCTTCCCTGTATAACCACCCTACACCTTCATACACTATCTGACAACCATCTGACACACTTGAACCATCGTACACCATCGTACACCATCTGACAACCTTCTGACACACTTCGACCATCATACACCATCTGTACCATCTTCACCATCTGACAACCCTTCCCTGTATAACCACCCTACACCATCATACACCATCTGACAACCATCTGACCCACGTCGACCATCGTACACCATCTGTACCATCTTCACCATCTGACAACCCTTCTCTGCATAACCACCCTACACCATCATACACCATCTGACAACCATCTGACACACTTCGACCATCATACACCACCATACACCATCTTCACCATCAGACATCAGATGCCTGTATTGGATTCACATTACTCACTTATGCCTTGATACACATGATTCATAAATGGATGATAGAAACTAGTGGCAATGGTGCTACAGTGAGAACTATATTGCTCGACTATCGTAAGGCGTTCGATCTTATTGATCATAGTATCTTACGAGGTAAACTTTGTAATTAAATTGGATTTGCCTAGAAGCGTAATAAATTGGGTCATCGATTTTTTATCAGACCGCTTACAGCGAATTAAACTCGCCGACGGATGTTTTTCAGAATGGGGTTCTGTGCCCTCCGGGGTCCCCCAGGGAACAAATCTAGGACCATGGTTATTTCTTGCCTTCATCAACGATTTAAATCTTTGCGATATCCAGAATGCTGACATGTGTAAATATGTTGACGATACAACAACCACCACTGGCCAGAGAACATTTCATTATAGAGGGACGAAATTATGGAATGATCTGGACAATAACACGAAACAAATGCCATCTTTGAGAACTTTTAAGAATAAATTAAAGAAAGACATGTTAGACAGACTGTATTCTTAGTAATGGACTATTTTAATAATAGAAGATTTTTCCTAGTAAATTTTTATATATGTAATTATAACAATAAAGTATGTGTATGTATGTACAACAACCTCCGAAGTTGTAAAGAAAGGAAATAAGAGCAACGCCCAATTTATAGTTGACAGAGTAACTCATTGGTCCACGGTAAATAGAGTAAAACTAAATAGTCACAAATGCAAGGAATTAAGAATTTCCCTTGCGAAAGACCAACCAGATTTTCATCCGATTGTTATTGATGGAGAGTGTTTAGAAGTTGTAAAGAGTGCGAAGTTGCTCGGCGTAAAGCTAACAACTAACCTTCTGTGGAATGATCATATCAATGACACAATTAAAAAGGCTTCGAAACGATTATATTTCCTTATCCATTTGGAAAGAGCAAAATTATCACCGAAAGATTTAGTTCTCTTCTATATATCGTGTATTAGATCTGTTCTAACTTATGCCATTTCTGTGTTTTTTATGGGTTGCCAAAGTACCTGCAACTTGAATTAGAACGCGTTCAGAAAAGGGCTTTTTCAATTATTAGTCCAAACATTGCTTACAGTCAGGCCTTGCAAGAAGCGAACATTCCGACCATAATTGATTATAGTGAACTAGTGTGTGATAAAGTATTTTATTCCATGTTAATGATAGTGAAAACAAACTTTTTAAATTACTTCCTGCTTCAAATAACGTTCCGTATGACTTACGAGAAAACAGACATTTTATAATTCCAGAATATAATGGAAAACGAAAACAGGAACACTTTTATAATGTCAAATTGTATTAAAAATAACTATAGTTAATTAATTATTTTTAAATTATGCTTTGTAATTAACTATATTTTAATAATAGCTTTTTAAATTTGATATGTAAGAAAAATATTTGTAAATTAGTTTTCCAAATTTGTAAATATGCAATTCAGCTCTCGGGCTGCCACATATTTGTAATAAACTATCTATCTATCTATCTATCTATCTATCCATCCATCGATCCATCTATCTATCTATCTATCTATCTATCTATCTATCTATCTATCTATCTATCCATCCATCCATCCATCTATCCATCTATCTATCTATCTATCTATCTATCCATAATACAGCATACGTTGTATATCTGTTTGACTGTTTACCAAGCCCAAGGACGGGTTTACCAAGGTAAGATATTTTAATTTTACTTTGTCTTTTTTAAAAAAAAAATTCCTCGCGACGTTTTTAATCATGTTTAAACGTTCAAAAACAGGATCTATTCTAAAAGACCACACGAGTCAGAACACGAGTGAACACGAGACAACACGAGTGAACACGAGTCAGAACATGAGTGAACACGAGACAACACGAGTGAACACGAGTCAAAAAATTGTGAACATGAGTCAAAAATGACGAACACGAGTGAACACGAGTCAAAAATCTGTGAACACGAGTCAAAAACTGACGAACACGAGTGATCACGAGTCAAAAACTGACGAACACGAGTCAAAAACGCATTCTTAAAGAGGCTCCCTACAGTTTTAAGCCCGTGATGAAGATTTGTACTGTGTAATTGCACGCGGGTTTCTTGGCGGCCCACAGGATGTTGGATTAATAATAATAATTAAAATCATAACGAAAACTTTATTCAATTTTAATAATAATAATAATACTTTAATTTAGTGTGGTTATGTTACCAGGAAGTTTCATTGTAGTGGTAGTATGTTGCACTGGTAAAAATCTTTATTTACAGTTTAAAAAACGTAAAATATAAATCAAGCTTTCGGACTAAGCGTCCATCGTCAGGATTAAAATGGCAAAAATGATTAGTCGCTTAAATACTATTTACATGTCAATGACCTAACTAAAATATTAGGTTTTTTAGTTAGGTCATTGACATGTAAATAGTATTTAAGCGACTAATCATTTTTGCCATTTTAATCCTGACGATGGACGCTTAGTCCGAAAGCTTGATTTATATTTTACGTTTTTTAAACTGTAAATAAAGATTTTTACCAGTGCAACATACTACCACTACAATAATAATACTTATAATTATTATAATTATTTTAATTATATTAGAATTAATTATAATTATATAATATATTAATTATTATAACAATTATTATTTAGTAATAATTATTAGTAATTATAATTATAATAATTATTATTAATAATTATTATTAATTTTTATTAATTAATAATAATATATAAGTATATAATAAGATGAAGATGATGGTCCATAAGATGAAGTTTTGGTTTTGTTTGTTGTTGCTGACCAAAGTAATGCGGAGTATTTGACGGTTCACCGTTCACATGATCACATCTTGCCACATGGAAACGTTGGAATCTTAGCTCTTCATTAAAAGGACACAAACAGAACGAGGCTCAAAAACTTTCTCGCAGAAAATCCAAATCCTTTCAAGAGTCGATTGCAGAAGATCTAATTCAGAGAAAACCAACTACAAGTGATGGTTCCTTTGTTATTGGATCGGTAAACCATTCCAATATCCAACAGTCATCATCCATGAGTACGCCGGCCGGCTTGACTCGTTATCCTCCATTCTTGTCGACGACATCCGTATTCCAGTCAACAAACCAATACGTCGTCACTGGTGCACAATCCTCTCTTGCTCCACTGATGACTCCGCGTGAGCCAACCCTTACTTCGGCCGTACAGTACAGTAATAGAGATAGTGTTACATTCCAACAGCCTTCTACGTCATCTGCCACCTGCGGTCAGATTGAAAGCCAGCCTTGCATCGGCATTCCGCAACCACAATGTCGCCAATTAAGTGGTGTTGATATACAGCAGCAAAGCAATGCAAGCAATCGTTTTGCTTCCTGGAATTCCAGCATGTCCCCATACTGGTACGAATTGGTTCTTTTACCAAATTCTGTCACAAAATGCTATGGCTGTTATCAAGAGTTCACGCAAGGATATCGAATACCACCTAATAACCTGGTTGTTAGGCATATGGACAGAAGGATAACAGGACGTGACCAAAGCGGACATTGTTATTTAGTCCAGACTTTAAAGCCACGTATTATCATCCTGTTAAAGAGCATATTATGCTAAAGAATCCTGTATTTGATGGTCGTGTCGTCGTCGCTCCCGTTCTGTCTCAGATGCTTTCACCAGACCATCTTCATGTTGTTAACGGCAATGAACTAAATCTTGATTTTAATTATCTTCGGGATAGCTAAGTGCTCAAGTTATTTGGGCATATTAATACTGTTTTTCTCAGTGTTCGAAAAAGTCAGGATGTTTGAAAGACGTAATTGCATGTATTTGCAAATATTGACATTATTATAGTAACGTATATTGAGCAAGGTTTATATAGCCAAAAAACTGCATCGGTTGATATTAGAAAGACTTATCTTGGTTATGGTGTTAGTTAGGTTACTCGTTTGAAGTCAAATACTTTATGTGTTTACAGTACTCGTTTTGAGAGGCGTATTGGACGAGAAGATTGGGTTCTTGTTAATTAATCGATGATCTAATTGCTGTGGCCAGTTTTTCTGAGATATATTAGCGCTAACCTTGGACCTTTAAGGCCTGTTTAAACGGATCCAACATTGTTGGACCAACATCATCCAACAATGTTACTATACTAGATATGACTGCTTCTCTTTCAAATCTTTTTGGTTAGATAAGCTTTACTCAAACCCTAAACCTAGTCTTGACAAAATATTTGAAAAAGAAGCCGTTTGAGCCATTATTTCAACAATGTTGGATGATGTTGGCCCAACAACGTTGGATCCGTTTAAACAGGGCTTTAGGTTAAATATTTCTCAATGACAATTTGCTAAACTTGCAAAAGTACGATTTCTAATGGTCTAGATATTTTCGGCGTTATGAACAAACTGTTGAGAAATTAGTTTTAGGAGAAGATTTTCGTTCACCTATAAAAGGACGAGGTTAGGCTATATGCCTTTGAGCACTGCGAAACGGCACTACAATCGTCGACAAAGCTTGGTGATATAAATAAGTCATGCATGCATATGTTTAAAAAATACATTTTTGTCCGGTGTTAATGGTTTACTGGCTCATGTTCATGTTTTTGACTAGTGTTCATATTTTTTGCGCTAATAAAAACTAAAAATACTAAAACCACGTTGTAGTTTTCTCTCACTCTCTTTTACATGAATTGTACAACCTGAACGGATTATTTGTGACGTAGTTTGACGCAACACATGCATGGCAATACAATCCATACATAACATGCAGGTTATACAACCGTTATTCCCATGTAAAGCAATACAAATGTCAACCTCGCATCGCACGCAAGCGGTTTTTACTTCCACTCCTCGACGGCCCACGCTGCAGCAACTTTGGTATAATCTGCTACCTGAAATTAGATTGTCAATTTGTCCATACGATTGTCATTCTGACGTATTTAAACGAGTGCTGATGCCACATTTTTGCTCATTCGCTGTAATGGTGAAACTAGTTTAAATCTCACTGCACATGTTCACGCGTGTTTATTCGATCACATACGCCAGGGTCATGAGAATCGTATACGACAAATCGTATCGTGTGGATATGCCTTTTGATTCACCATCGTGCATGTTTAAATAAATGCTTTTATTATAAATGCTTTTATAATTAATATAATTATTATATTATTATGGAAACATCAAATTTTATTTCTTAACTATTAAGATACAACCTTAATTTAATCACTGGAACGCAGGCAGAATTTCTGGCTGCAATTATGGTACAAGCTGGAAGCTACTAAAAGTTTACAATATAAGTAAAGAATATTTAGATATATTTACAATAATTAATATCATAATTATAATGTAACTATATATATATATATATATATATATATATATATATATATATATATATATATATATATATATATATATATATATATATATATATATATATATATATATATATATATATATATATATATATATCTATATATATATACACTGGATCCAGAAAAGTTTGACCTTCGAATATATATATATGTCGGCCATTTTGAATTTTCTTGGGTTAATTATACGCGAACGCATACATCAAATGTCGCTCGCAACGTATTGTATATTGCAATATTTTTCCAACAGCTCAAATGAATAAAAGAATCATTGACTGATGTCTTTGCACATAATCATAATAGCTAGTAGGAAATGAACATTTGGAAATGAACATAATGGCTAGTAGGAAATGAACGTTTCTGCTTCGCCAGGTCACGAATGCTGCGTGTGCTGAGTTTCAGGGGATGAAATATCGAATGACTATCGATTCCGTTAAAATTTCCGTTGGCAAAATATAATAGAGAGTTTGGCAAATACAAGGGCAACCGCAACGGCAATATGGTCATTAACAATAGCATTAATCCTCAAAGACAAAGGCGAATGTAAATTACATGGTCTTAAGCGTTGTACAATGTCGTAGTTGTTGAAACTAATACGTGATTTGCATCATTTTCACGGTGCATGACTACGGCAACAATTCATTCGTTCGATGTTATTTGAGAGTTTTATTGAATTCGCGGACTATTTTTATTTAAGGGTACGTTTGAAAGAAACAGAAATACTTAATGAGGCAAATTAAGTGTAGTAACGTATACTTTGGCTCAAATACAACAATATAAGCAATTATATTTTCCCCGTTGCAGTTGTCGTTGCCGTTCTAGGTTGCCAAACTCTTTAATATAATAATTCTGGACGTAGGGTACAGCTATAAAATAAGCACAAGTGAATACGAAAGAATAAACAAAGAAATTCAACGAGGCATGCTCATAAGCGTCTAAATCTCTAAGGATGCAAAAGAATAAATTACGACATGCCAAAAAGATCAGGTTCCAAATTGTGACAAGAGTTAAATAGCTAACAACCCTCAAATGTTCATTAGACAGCTACTATAAATATGTGTAAGAACTTCAAGCAATGATCCTCTACTTATTTGAGCTGTTGGAATATTGCAATATACAGTACGTTGCGAGCGACATTTGATGTATGCGTTCGCGTATAATTAACCCAAGAAAATTCAAAATGGCCGACATATATATATATTCGGAGGTCAAACTTTTCTGGATCCAGTGTATATATAAATATATATTTATATATATATATATATATATATATATATATATATATATATATATATATATATATATATATATATATATATATATATATATATATATATATATATATATATATATATATATATATATATATATATATATATATATATAAATATATAAATATATATATATATATATAAATATATATAAATATATATAAATATATAAATATATAAATATATAAATATATAAATATATAAATATATAAATATATAAATATATAAATATATAAATATATAAATATATAAATATATAAATATATAAATATATAAATATATAAATATATAAATATATATATATATATATATATATATATATATATAAATATATATATATATATATATATATATATATATATATATATATATATATATATATATATATATATATATATATATATATATATATATATATATATATATATATATATATATATTATATAGTGAGATACTGAAAAATACACAGTGAGATATTTTCCATATCTTCACTTGCTGTAGATACAAACTTCACAGAATTATTTGCAAAGAATTTAAAGACTTATTAAAATTCAATTTGTTTAAGATGAGGTTCTCGCTCATTACATACAGTACAGACAGAGTATACGCACCCACGTACTGCTACTGTAATAGTGTGTTTTTTTATATTTAAGTAAAAACTCTTATGCGACAATAATTAAAAACAATTTTATACAAAACTTACTTAGTTTAACGTTACCATCCATTCCCAGTAAAATATTATCACTTTTTATATCTCTGTGTATAACGCCATTACTGTGGAGAAATTCTAATGCTTGTAGAACCTTGAAGATGAGAAAACAAATAAACAATTACCACATGAATAAAATGATGACTAGAGAAAATTAATAGCAGTGGTGGAATATATATGTGATTATAGACAATACTGTATATACGTCTAATATTTCAAGACAAAACAACGATAAATAATAACTTCGGACACTTCTAAATATTTAGGGTGATTCTGAAGATTACAACAGCATGGAGAGAACCTTTGGTGTATTCGCATCATGGTACTGTATACCAAATAAAATTTTGGATAACTCGTAGATCTACAGTATAGTTTCAATCGTTCCAGTTTAGGAAGCATCAGTAGGTGGTTTATTTATTCACACAAGTTTTGCAAGGCGTATACCTAAAACATTATATGATGGTTTGAACGAACGTATTCATACCTCTCTACATACGGCAGCAATTTGTCCTTCGTCCATACATGTTTCTGTTACAACATCTGTAAGTGAACCACCAGCAAGATAGTCCATTACAACCTACAAACAATATTTTCACACATGTTTCGCTCGCTACTCTGGTTTAAATAAATGATTACAAAGCCCAGTCGAATTGTAATCAAGACCCAACGTTTCGACACTCCAGTCTAGTGTCTTCATCAGGGGTGATCTGAAACTGCGATCGTGGCTTCTTAAATACCCAAGGGATGACGTCACCTGCCAAGAAGATGCATATATTCTTCTGGCAAATAGGCGCCGTCATCCCTATTCAAAGCATGATGACTCATATTTATATGCCACGCTTCTAGGCAAAGTCTTTGACCTGGTTGCAGTGAACGAACAAACTTAATATTTTCACAGTTATAAGTTATCATGCATGCATGCACATGTACAGGTAAGGATGAGCAATACAGTGAACCCACAAATATAAGCCCTGGGATCATTATATATATTTATTTATATATATATATTTATATATATATATATATATATATATATATACACATAGCTTATATAGGCAATTAAGTTTATTCTCGGGGCGGGTTACATACGCGGACATGTAAAGTTTGTGTGAATAACATTTATTATTATATAGCAAGTGTCAAAGTTCAATAAACTTCAATTTTCCTGCGTTTGCCGATTCATTGGTCAAAACCGTATCACGTGCCGGTCTACAAAACGTCATGTTCACTGCATGCTCATGAGGGGGCAACCGGTCAACAATTATTGACCAGTCAATAATAAAACCGGAAGTGAGACGCAACCTGCTCGCGTCAACCAGCAAGTTCAAAGCAAAGTTTTTTTCAAAAGTTTCAGCCTGTCTGCCGATAGTGAATACCAGGTGAATTATTGAGACTTTGACACTTGCTATATAATAAAACACTTAATTTTGTCGGGGAAGAAAGTATGCTTTGGGCGTGTTTTGTAATGCTGTTGAACACACTGTTGAAGACAATTCTATTCTGCTGCAAGGTAACACAACTTGCACTTCATTACAACACTGCAAAGGCCCCATGACCTTTGCACTAAAAATAAATTCAACTGGTATCCTACCCAAAGTTCTTCCCCCACGAGGTAACTGTCCACATAGTTCACAATATTCGCATGTTTGTTTTCTCGCATCACAAGAATTTCATTGATAATAAGTTCCTGAAAAATAATAGTTGACACATCAGCATCATATAGGAAATACATACTGTAATTCTTGACAAATACCAATTTTGGTATTAAGGTTACCTTTTTCGGTTGTTGTGATAAATTCATTTGTTTGATAGCGACCTAAAATATGAATGATATTATTTTCTCCAGAATCCATCGTCATATATAGGTAAATCCAATTAGAAATTGCGATTCTCAACATGGCTTCACAAGACCTGATTCAGCAGGGAAAATTAATAAATTATCTCGTACCTCGTGTCCGGTAGCTACGTCTATGGCGGTGTAAACCGTTCCCGATGCTCTAAAAAGTAATATTATAATGTCCAATAAAACTAATAATAAGGTTAAGATTAAACAATTTCAAACTTGCATCTTAAAAGATCATTCCAATCGTCATATAGTCCTCACTTTTAGGTTTTTATAAGTAAATAAACCTTCTAATTCTATATACAACAGACTACTTCAATACAGTAGTATTAACACTCAATTCCCATAATGAAGAAGCGAATTACCGTACATACTTACCCCTGACCAATTTTTACAAACTTTGTGTACTTCTTTTTAGGATCTCGTACTGTGACGATTGTTCCTGGTAACAAACAACGTAAATGTAATATCTGAATCATAGACTTAATTTCACACTGTTATAATGGTTTTATGGATAGAACTCGTGAGTCTTATAAAATATATTCTTACTTAGTCGAGAAAGAATTTCTTCATCTGTCATTTTCTTTTTCTTCTGCTTTGCTTGAGCGTTTTTATCGTTCTGACCTAAAGACGGCATGAGACAATTACTGTACATGCTGCATGCATGATCGGAGTGTTTCTAGCCAGACGCCATATTAGAATAACAACATGCTAATTTATACTGTACAAGGTTAATTTATTCATTATTAATTTTTGTCCCACAGGTCAAGGGTTTTCTTTTATAGCAAATGTTTGCTGAACGTCTTTGAACAACTCGCTACTCAGAAGATCAAATAAACTTACATAACATAGTCTCTAAATGGTTCTGGTTGCTTGATAAACCGAGTTCTGGTTTGTCGCCTTGGCTCAACTATCCCTGGTGTATTTGGAGTTGTCTCCTCTTGATGTGTTGGTGCATTTTCTTCCTGGGTTCTGACTGGTGGCTGAAGGGTTATTGGTCTACTGTAATTGTCGGCTCTTCGGATGTCTCTGATGCGCTTGGGTCTATCTGGACATCCGGTGGGTGATCTGGTTCAGTATCTGTATCAGTGTCAGGTTCTTGCTTCCGGAGCAATTTTCTATTTCGCCGGTGCTTACGCTCATCAACATCAACAATGTAGGAACGGGGAGCCACTTGTTGCAGACATGTGCCCAATTTCCATCTCTTGCCTCTTTGGGATGACGATGGTTTTACTCTCACTCACTGGTTGTCCGATCACCAATTCTACCACTTCTCTTGACCCCCTGTCATAGGAGTATTTTGCTTTCTGGCGCTTCATTTTGATCCCCTCAACAACCTGAGGTTCCAGCAGTCGATTTGCTGTTGGTAAAAGTGTTCGAGTTCACCGGGTCATCAAACGTTGTACAAGGCAACTATCCATGTTCTCTGTAGGGGTGTTCCGCCAATCATGGATCGCTTTCCAGACATCATATCCACTACACAGCCAGAAACGCGCAAGTCGGAACAGATCTGCAACAGATCTGTTAAATCCTGTTGTCAACAAGCCGATATCTGGATGCGTTCGCTCGCCTTGTACCTGTCTGTTCTGACAGGTCCACAACGGCCTGTCAACAGGTTCTGTTAGAAGCTGTTGTGACAGAGCTGCAGCAATGCTGTTTTCAACAGGTCTGTTAGAAGCTGTTGTGACAGAGCTGCAGCAATGCTGTTTTCAACAGGCCTGTCGCAAGTTGTTGACAGAGCTGCAGCAATGCTGTTTTCAACAACTTGCGACAGACCTGTTGCAAACCGAGGAAAGCACCTTATGAAGCTTGTGTATTCACTATTTTGAACAAAAAACGGCCAAACAGGTTGCCATATTTCGGTTGTAGTGTTTCGTGAAATAGCCAGACTTTCATATGAACACTTATAAACAAACTTGCGAGATAATTTTTGAGCAAAATAGCCGAAAAAATACGACAAATTCAAGAAAGGTTCTTATCGTAAACAATTTTCAAAATTAATTGGTCTTGAAGTACGACCGAAATATGACAACCTACTTGCATATTTTTCTTCAAAATAGTACATAAAATAACACAAAGCTTCAATAAGGCGTCTTCCTCGCTCGCTGATTTCACTTGAAATTGGAAAGAAATCATTGTATATAACGAATTTCATATTCATTTGAACAATGAAGAACGTTGCAGTGAACACTCGGTTGCTCATGTATTTTTCATTTCTTAAGCTCTAGATCTTGTATTCTCATTGCCACAGTTTCTTCAAAAATCAAAACAGCTTTGAACTTGTTTGATTTTGTTTGAGGCAGTTGTTGAAATTTTGTTTGGCTCAAAATTCAAAAACAACTAAACATGATTACGTGATTGATATGTTTGTAATATTTCGTCCAATTGCAACGAGGAATGATGACGTGTGCACACGCCTTTATCCAATCAGATTAAAGAAATATAACGATAGCACACGTCAGCAAATTGGAATTTGGATTTTGGAAATCGGAATTATTTTTTAAAAATATAAAAAGTTAAAAACAGCGGCTTTTGCATTTAATCACAGAGTAGATACTTAGGTTAAGTTCACACGGGCGTCGTTTTCCAGCGTTTTCAAAACCTTTTTTTCCTTTAATCGTTTTGACACCCTGTTCACACGATCCAAAGGAAAATATATCTCCAATATATTAAATAAACTACAGCTTCTGTTGTAAATTGATAGTGTTTGCATCCGTTTTAGCGTGGAAACGCTCGAAAACGTTACCGTGTGCACATAGCCTCATCTCCTCTGCATGTGATTTAATATTGCCTTGAATGAGAAAGTGAAGCCGGACGTGTCCACTTCGTGCGATTTTTCTCTTTACTCACATTTTCGATTTGTTTCCCAACAACAGGCTTGTTGAAACTTGTTGTGACAGGACAAAAATTGTTTGTTGTGGACAGGTCTGTCGCAGTTCTGATAACAAACTTGCTGCAGACTTGACAAAAACAACTCGCGACACGTCTGTTGGAACAAGTTGGAACAGACCTGTTGATTTCAACAGACTTGCTGCAAGTTGTTCTATCAGACCTGTTATCTCTTGTTAGTAACAGGCTTGTAGCGGGTTGTTTCAACAAGTCGCTACGGCTCTGTTGACAACAGCTTGCGACAGACCTGTTCCCGCAAGCCTGTTACCGCCTGACGAAACCAACAGACCTGTCGCGACTTGTTGACAACTTGCCGCAAGCCGGTAAAATCAACAGCTTGCGACAGGCCTGTGATATTTCTGGCTGTGTACTCTTAGCTTCTTTCTTTATAACATTCTTCGCGATTTTCACTGCCGATTCGACTTTCCCGTTGGTTTGGCTGTGATACGGTGAAGTGGTGGTGTGTTCAAACTCCCAGATACGGGCAAAACTTCTAAATTCGTCACTTCCAAACTGACCACCATTATCACTTACTACCACGTCGGTTACACCATAACGACTAAAGTGCACCTTACTTAGCTGTATGATGGTTGCTGATGTCATATCTGGTAAAATGTCAACTTCCCAAAAGTCTGAATAGAAGTCAACGGTAATCAGGTAATCTTGGACTTCCAGAGTGAAGATGTCCATAGCTACTCGACTCCAAGGACGTTCAGGAATCTCGCGTGTCATTAATGGCTCTTTGCGTTGGGATTGCTGGTACTCATTACAAGGGTTACACTGTCCAACCATGTCTCGTATTTCCCAGCTCATGTTCAGCCAGTATAGAATATCTTTCGCTTTCCGTAGGCATGATTCTGCTCCAAGATGATTGGCGTGTATACGGACCAACATTTCTTGGCGCATAGACTGGGGAATGATGATCTTGGAACCCTTAAATGGAACTCCATTCTGAGCTGTTAATTCGTCCCTATAACTCCAATACTCCTGAATGATCTCTGGAATTTTTTTCTTCGTATCTGGCCAGCCTGATAAGATGGTGGACTTCAATATTTGGAGAGCTGTATCTTGCATGGTCTGCTGCTTATCTGCCGACGTCTGCTGTCTGTAACGTTCTTCAAACGCCGTCTGCTGATTCAAATTGCTGCTGGGTTGCTGGCTCACGTTGAAGATCTGATCAGCCAGTGTGTCTGTGCTCGCCCTGGAAAGAGTATCTGCGATGTACATTTCTTTGTACTTTTGCAATCTTAGTAACATCCGTTGTAGACGATGGCGCACTCAATAGTGACTTCTTAAAGATGATTTCCAATGGTTTATGATCAGTTCTAACATTAACTTTCAGTCTCCCATGGATCATGGATCGCGAGGGTCAAAACACTCGCAAGAGAATACGATAGCCAAGCATTCTTTTTTCGATTTGAACATATACTGTAAGCTTTCTATGGAAGTCAAGGATCTTGTAGCAAAAGCCACCGGTTGCCCACTTTGGAGAAGGACAGCACCCAACATCGCTGGTATCACACTGTATGGTTATCTCTTCTTTCACATCATAATACCGAAGTACAGGATGACTCATTACCAGCTATTTAATGCTTTCAGTGGCTGCATCATGTTTCGGCATCCAACACCGAACTGCATCCTTATCAGTAAGACGACGGAGTGGTTCGCGTACATCCGAAATATGCGGCAGAAACTTAGCCAAATAGTTGACGAAACCCAAAAACCGCTGTACTGCAGGCACTCCATCAGGTTTAGGCATGTCAACCACAGCTTGGACTTTCTGAGGATCTGGGAGACGCCCTTTATTAGACGTGAGTACAGTAGATGTCCCCTATAAGGCACTTCTGTTACACGCAGTTTCAGCTTCTTGTTGTTCAACTTTAAGTTGTATTGTTGGGCTCTTTCCAACACACCAATCAAATTTTTGTCGTGGTCTACTTCAGCTTGCTCTTGTGTATCTCCCGACCCATAGACAAGGATGTCATCAGCGATCACTTCTACGCCCCGTAGGCCATCAAACATTTCATGCTGTCGCCTTTGGAACTCTTCCGGTGCTGTTGATATCCCAAATGGCATGTGTAACCAGCGATATCTTCCAAAGAGTGTCCAAAACGTTGTCAAATAGCTGCTTTCTTCTTGAAGGTTTACTTGCCAAAAGCCATCTTTCGCATCCAGAATTGACAACACTTTGGCACTCCTCAGACGTGGCAATATGTCATCAATGGTAGGGGTGGGATAATGGGAGCGCTTCAAGGCCTGGTTCAGGTCTTTTGGGTCAATACAGATTCGCAGCTTCCCTGTTGGCTTTCACACAGCGACCATGCCATTGATCCAGTAGATTTCGTTAATTTAGCAATTACTTTTCTTTGTTCTAGTTCTGGTAAACACATCTCCATAGTTTGCGGTTATGTAGTCGTGGGTGACAGGGCTCTTTGGGACTTCAGCAAAGTTGATCTTTAGTTTCGCATGCTTCTCGCTTACATTTACAGTTAATAGCCCACGTTTTTCACATGTTGTAGCAGATAACAAAGACTTCTGATCAACATCAACTACTTGAAAACAGACCAAATTGTTGTTTCCTTCTTGGTTGCAATGTAGTTGGCAAGTTCCCATCGGTATCATCACTGACCCATCATACAAGCGACATTTTGCATTAGATTTCTGCAGCTGGGGGTCTCCGTCTTGGGCAATCTTGCAATACTCGGTATAGCTGATTAGGTTACATGTGAATCCACAATCCATCCGGCAAGATACTGAACGTGATGCTTGGCCATTAGTACTCAGATCTAATGTTGCAAACCACTTCTCACCTCTCGACTTCACCGTGCCAACTGTGTTTTCGACACCGTATACCGACTCTTCAGATTCTGATGATAGCTCATCAGACATCATATTCACTTTGCTAGATCTCTTGGGTTGCTGACAAACTTTGGCAAAATGGTTCATCTTTTTGCAACTGTTGCATATTTCACCGTATGCTGGGCACTGGTTTCGACCCAGCTTGTGTTTTCCTCCACAATATTTACAGGTCTGAAAAGGCGCTTTCTGTCCAGATTCTTCATTTTCAGTCTTCAGATGCAGCATGCTTCGAACTAGGCTTGTCTTTCTTGCTCTTGCGAGTATAATTAACCGACTCTCTCTCGTTGCCCAAATTTTGCAGCTGTGACTTGGTAATTTCACTGTTTCTGCACATCTCTATTGCTTTATTCAGATTTTACTTGGGTTCTCGGAGCATTTTTGCTCTGGCACTAGCGTCTATCGTTCCTAACACCAGGCGATCTCGAATAAGCTCACTCTCTAGACCGCCAAACTCACACATTGATGCCAGTTGTCGAAGTTTCGTTATATATTGTGCCACAGTCTCTCCCGGGCTCTGTTCGCATGTATTAAACTTAAACCGTTCATAAATAACATTCCGAGTCGGCTCGAACTGCCTTTGCAATGCTCGTAATATCAGATGAATCTTCTTTCTCTCGGCTTCGCTCATATCGACGTGTTTACAAACTTGAAATCACTTTTTTTTTCATGATCGATAACAGCGTCGCAATTCTCACCATTCATGTCCATCGGTGCTGGAATAGGAAAATTACTTGTCGCCATTTCAATCCGTTTGAATCTTGGCTTGTGCTAAACCATCCACGCTTCTTTTTGTTTTTTATTGTACCGAGACATTAAAGAATGTATTTACAGGCCTATTAATGATTCACGAAACTCGTTGAGGCTATAAACTCAACGATAAACTCACTATCCTGACACCATGTTTCTAGCTAGATGTCATATTAGAACAACAACAACAACAATGTACTTTTATATATATAAACAGCGAAACTTTAATAACTGAGATTTTACGTACCTTCTTTTTCATCTGGCTTACCAGATGGCTTTACAGGTTCATTCGGAATATACTAAAACAACACAAAAGATTATTTAATGTTATTACCGTAAATTTTGTATTTATATTTTAAAGACTGTTAAAATTCATCCTAAAAGTACTAACAAGCCGTAGAGATATATGCCAAGAATTGCATTAATTCTGTTTTTAGTTTGATAACAGATAAAACTAAAATCGGTAAATTTAGAATTTGTTTTAAAATGGAATCAGTCATTAAAGCAGCTTGTTTATATCCGTCTATCGCTCTATCGCTATATAGTAATACTATATTCCGGTTATATCAGATACATTTTACAATACAAAAGTCTAAACTGAAGTAAATCATACATTTTGATCAATCCAATGCACGATGATATTCAAAATAAACACGCCTAGAAACTCAATCTTTGCAATTACAGATACAGAGCAGGGCTCGAAATAACGGCCGATAAACGATCAATGATCGGCAGGAAATTGTTTTTGATCGGTGAAGAATCAACGTTGCCGTTCACCTTGATCGGCAAGAAATATATTTGAGCATTGTCTGAAAGACATGCTTACCTGTACACGGTAAAAGACAAATAAAAGTAAACATAAAACACATTTAAAAACACGCGAAAAGCTCTTGTATAGTTGATACGAGTCATACGACAGGAAAGGCAGCAATACTATTCTCGCTCTAAAGTAATTAATTTACTCTTATTAAAACAAATTTACACGAAATGTTGTCGTCTTTTCAACAGTACAGTCTGCAATCCGAACCGCTGACGACGAACGTATCTTTGTATAATAATTTCAAATTGATAGGATTTTTTGAGTAGGATTTTCTCTTTTAATATAAAATAATAAGTTTTAGTTCTTAATTGTTAATGCTGCTGTGTTTCTTGCTTTTGTGTGAAAAAATGCAGTGGTATAATTAAAACTTGAAAAGTGTTATAATAAAATAAAGTTTATTAAGCACTAGTTAAATATAGTTACACTATTAGCAGTGTATAAGTCCACAAATGTCATAGATTTAAACTTCAATTTGAAATAAAGTTAAACTTCAAATGCGTATTCAATGCCCACTGGCATATTTAGAATTTTTTGAAGGAAATGAGGGTAAATGCTCCTGATCGGCCAGATTTTTATTTGATCGGCAAAAAGTCCTCATTGCCGATCACCATGATCGGGAACATTGCGAACGTTATTTCGAGCCCTGCAGAGATACTTCAGCCCACCCTCCCACGGGACAAAGCGAGTTAAGATGTCACGTGACCAGCGTCTCTGCTGGAGCGTGTTTGGGAGGGAAGCGGAAGTAGAGAGCCTGGCTTGCCTTGCGAGGTTGGCCAATAACACCTTCAGGTACAGTACCTTTGATTTGGTAATTTCAGGACGAGATGGCACAGTTGGTGGTTTCTCTGGTTCACTGGTTGGAGGTGATACATGGTTATCGTTTCTTCCACTTTTACCATCCTATCATGGAAACATCAAGAAACTTTTAATTTTTAATACCCATAAAACGGTTCTTTTGTGTTGTCGCAAGACTTAACGTGCTGGGGCCGGTTGTATAAAACTCTTAATCACTTTTTTAATCACTATTTTGTAGTTAAATAGTGATTAACTCTCAAATAGGCGCTTCTTATTGGATGACGTTTGCACTTAACCATAGTTAACTTTAATCACTTTTTTATACAACCGGTCCCAGCTGACAGAAATGTGTTTGAACGCTTTTTAACCTTTTCTAAATGCTATTCTTCAATAGCTCGTGTATTCGCCTATATCACTGTATTGACCTGACAAACTTAGCAAACTCGTGAATAGCCCTTCAGATGCCGTGTGTTTGGCTATGACTGCATGTAGCTTTGTGAGACGTATATATATGGGCGAATGAAAGCTATTGACGAATGGCATTCGGTACTTACATCTTTTGCATTTGGTGATACACTCCCTGGAGCATAATTGTTTGTTGATCCGGCAGGGTACGGTTGATCTACACATGAAGATGTTAACACCACAAATAAATATACTTCGTATAGTAACACATTAACATGCATACACTACAGGGTGTCCCGAAAAAAAGTATACCTTTTGAAACTTTCTTATTGTAATAATTTGAATGCCTGAGCATTATGTTGGACCCACGGAAGCGTCAAATACAGGGTGTATTGAAAAACGAGACTTAAATAAATAACTCTATTCTTGTTACGTACAAGATTTTCTACTCCTGAGAATTTAAAATAGCTTCTAATATTATAAAAGGAGAGTGACTGCAAAAAAATGGTCAAATTACTAATCAGTCACACCGTCAGCTCGAGCAAAAATGGTTCAACTGCAGACCATAGAGCAGAGTTTTTATTGTGTTAAATTATACGCTCAAAGTACATTTTAATCAAAGTACAAGCATAAAATTCGATTCAAAATTAGCCTTTCCCGATCACGATGACGAATATCCGCCATTTTTGGGTGGCATCTATTTCTCGTTAACCGATGCAGACAATTAAAACAATGTGAAAAGCAATTTTTCAAAATAAACTAACCATTTACAAAGCAAATTTACCATCATTCGTCCAAAAAATTATAAAAAGTCGCTGTTATGTGGACTTATCTCACAGACTTCGGCTGAAAAGCCACCGAAAAATGGCGGCGTGAGAAAGGCCAATTGTGTTTACGCCCCCGTTTACGTTGGTTAATAAGGCATACCCTGTATATATAAACATATTGGGAAAAAAGGTATGTGAAGTCATTTAATGATACGCATTTAATTGTGCATATACGTTTACAACATTATTTGTTTTAATGGCCGACTAAAAATGTATGATTACATGTCATGAACTCTTTAATGAATCTTAAAATGAACGACGCCATTGTAATCAGAATACAGACGTACGTCAAAAGTGCAATCAACTCTTTATACCTTATATTCATGTTACATCATGTATATAAACTTTTATTTGTTTAAATTAATTAAAAAAGATTGTAAAACTTTATAATAAAGACACATTGAAGTTCTAAAAAGATTTACAGCTGTACTGCTCAAAACATGTTATGTTCATATTTTAATCTTTATATTAAACTTTTATTATTGCACTTTACCTTTCACAGCACTCATGCCAGCATCAAGAGAGCCAGTACGAGGCCGAGAATATGGATGTGTCATCTGTTTACCTGGCGTTGGAGTTTTACATTTCCTAGTATTATTTCGCACAACATCAGGTAGTGATTTACTCGGAGTTAGTGGATGATTACCATTTAGTGCTTTATCAAGTCCGTTTAATTTTTGAGTTTTACTTTCAGTTTTAATTAGTTTAAGTCTTGACTTGAATGAGTGTGATTTAGTAATTCGAGTGGACTTAGGTTTAGCAGCATTATCATGGACTGGTGAAATATGATCAGTACTCGAGGATGAGGTCGAAGATGATGATGACGACGAGGAATATGAAGAGGTGTCTAAAAAAACATGTAGGTTTAAATAATATCATATTTAATTCCTTTTTAAGAGATTGGCGAGGTAATATGATTTTGTTATGTATACAGAGCTGTTTGTAAAAATAAAACAGCAACAACAACAACACCAAAGAACACTTTTAGATGTTCACTCTAGATGTTGGTAATATTCTACTTGTACTTACGTTTACAACATTATTTGTTTTCAATTTTTAACTGCTTCATTTAACTGCTAAATTTTATGGTCATATACTGTACGATTACATGTATGAACTTTTAAAGGAATTTTAAAATAGACTGGAAAATAATTGAAAATATCCTTTTAATGCTAGTAATTCTAGATGCATGTTAGTCATATTATTCATTGTTACTTCTCCGTCCCCAAGACTGCAATCTGATGATAATAATTGAAATGCTGGCTTCCAATTCCTATGATCTGGGAGATAAGGTATATAGAAATATAAAGAACAAGGGAGCTAATGTTTGATTTTTCCAGTAAACTACTGATAAATTATACTGTACCTATTTTTAAGAAATTTTATTAACTTACTATACGGTTTGGAAACTTGCATAAACTTTGCAGGTGGGTCTGTTTCTTTGTTGGTGCTATCATAAAAATTTAAAACATCTAAAATTGCCTACAGAAAAAAAAACAACTTTATTTATCACCAAAATTCTGCAAGAAAAAACCAGATACAGTAGCAGCTCACTGCATGTAGTATGTACTTGTCATAAAAGCTTTTTGACAGAATATTAGAGAGCAATATACAATAATATACAGTATGCAATGATGCAAAATAAGCACAGTATATATAAGTAGTATACTCTTGATATTACTACCATAATTTGCAAGCAACTGTGAACTGTAAATGTCCTTCCATGTTTTTACCACAATATACTTTGCACTTGTTTGGCCTTTCTTTATACATGTTTGCATGAGCTGTCCAATTGTCCATATTATTTTATAAATGAACATTACAGCGATATTTTATATTAAAAACGGTGGTACAGGACCATTCGAAGCAGGGGGCTGGGGTTGGATGAAGTTGTAAAAAGTTATAAAGGCCCATCTACACGATATGACTGGTTATATACAATTCATATCCTGGCATATTTTCTCGAATAAATGTATGTAAAAATGTCATAATTCAAATTTTGCCATAAACTGATGAACAGAAATACTGGCAACAGCAGTCGTTTTCATACTCCAGAATGACAATCGTATACAACTAGTCATATTGTGTAAATGGGCCTTAAAGTGCATTATAAAATCTTGAACTTTTAAATGCAATAAATTCACAACTTTGATAAAAATCCTCTAAGGAAACACAGAAAATGCTCTTCCAAGGCTTCGGCAATTTTTCTCCCAGATCCCCTTAGTTGAGCCCCTTCCACTAATAACAATTTGTTTCCAATGGCTCTGAATGGCATGTTTTGATTATTGTACTGTAATTATCTCCATTATATCCAACTGTTTTTAGCTTATATTTCTCAAATCATTAATAATTCATGAAGCAATTCAGCCAATGACAATCATCTATTTGATCACAAGATTTGGATAACCCGGTGAAACTTGATGAAAGTTAGAGGTGAGCCGATCATCGGCAAAACATTGGCATTTGTATGGTCAGCGGTGTAATAAAAAAATGAAATTCAAATATTTGGTGTGGAAACAATTATCGAAACGAAAGTGTAAACACTATGTTTACCGATTTCCGCATTTTTTTCATAGTTGTTTTCTCACTTTTCTGGCATTTCTGCAAGATTTATTAATAAAATTATCGTGTTCCGTAACTTCCGTTGACCAATGAGTAGCACGCTGTGGATTTCAGAATCAGTGTTAAAAATGTTGCTTCCTGTTTCTGCATGTTTTGAGTCTTTTGACGAGAGGATACATTAGTAAAAAAAATAAGCTGACCATCGGTTTTGCCGATTAATCGGCCGATGGTGGGTAAATATCGGCTGTAAACAATCGGTATCGGTAATCGGCTTTTTTTAAACATCGGTCACCTCTAATGAAAGTCACTAGTATTTTCATCAAATATCTTAATTATGCATGCAAAATTACTTGAATAAGATTCCTAATTATGTTATGCTTGGTTAAGAATTCTATTCAAATCAGCAAACGAAAACATTCTGTTACGTCTCGATTCATTTGAGAAGCCATATAAACAACTCGAGCTCGTGTCTCACCGGGATATCCAAACACTCAAAAACAATGTACGAAAATGTTTTCATACATTGTTTTCTCATGTTTGGATATCCCAGTGAAACACTCGCTCTCGTTGTTTATATATTACAAGAAACGTCACTTTTTGTCTTAACCAATTTGTACAGTACGCACCTGGGGATTCTGTTGCTGTTCCTTCTTGGAAATGTTTGAAGTTTGTAACAGGTGTGTCCAGGATTCTGGCATACCCTGAAAATATTATCCACATAAGATAAGAAGCAAGCCTATAATTTTAAGTTACACTGTAAAAACATTCTATCACATTTTGCACTGGCATTAAGTGTGAACATCATGTGTTAGTGCAAAAGACTTTCTCTATATGCAAACTAAGGCTTAATCTCAAGCATTTCCGAAAGTGATTGAATCACCATTTTATTCCTTTGTGCCTCCAAATCCTTTTGATGAAATGGTGATTCAATCACTTTTAGAAATGCTTGGGATTCAGGCTATGCACGGAGAATGTCCTTTGCACTAACACATGTTTCCACTCAAACTATGTTCAGATTTAGGAGAGAGTTGGGAGGGCAACAGGGATGGATTTAATGGGGCATGGTGCAATTGGGTGCATACCGCAAGAGATTAATTAAGCAAGTGACTTTTTGTCAACATGGATGTCAGATTGCCAAGGGGGGGCTGGACTATTTAGGTCATGCTGACATTGTAGTATTGGTTATAGTGTTGACATTAATATTACTAAGTTTAGGCCATAACCTTGCAAACATAAATAAGTTTTGTAAGAAATAATATACAGTAGAACCCCACTCTCATATGCCTTGCTATCTCAAATTTGATTCCCTAAACTCCAGTTCATATTCATTGTTTTGATCAGATGCACATGTTTGATTTTGCAACGTAAAGTAAAACTAATAATAGTAATTAAAATTTGTGGTGATATAAATTTGAAGACAGGTCACCAATGAAAAAAATTCGCAAAATTCTCCTTACATGTATATAAAAGTGTCACTGACTTGGTGAATGCTTGTTTATGGGCGAAGAATTAATGAGCTTTCATCAAGCAAAATTGAGTAGCACTATGTTGCTTTTACGTTTTTGATTTTGTTTGACACATGACAAAATTATGCGAGTTTGCATGCCTGTATCTCAAACCCATGTTATATCAAACTTTTTGTTGCTTCCCTTGGTTATCACATTACGATCTGTTCAGAATGCATTTACTGTACTGTACTGGGTTGCATTCAAAATGATGTATTTTTGAAGCACTCCTTCTTTATACTGATAAAACCTATTGTTACATGTATATACCTAGGGTGAACACCAAACGTGATTGGCTAATTTGTGGTCAGGTGACTTTGACCGGCTACATACATAAATAAACATAATGGAGGCACAACTAACATAATTAGAAACTACGATTTTCCAAGTTTGTGTTCAAATAAAGAATGTAAAAGAGAAGAAAAATACACAACAGGCAACGTGATATGCTGGTGAAACTGTTTAAGTATAGGTTCTTTTAATTTTAAACTTGTTTACACTATAAAGTTTTTGTCACAAAATTAGACTGCAAGCAGTCCCTCCTTTCCACGGGTTTAGATTTCCGGAGGAGGGACTGCTGACAACACATCAAGAAATGAAATACACGTTACCCACACAACGTAAAATTCCCATTGGTCGAAATCGATATGCTTGTCAATCAAATCTGATACGTAGTAATTATGCTATAAATAATTTCCAGACTGAATGTTGACGTTATAAATAAACATGACATCAACGGTTCCTATTAGATAGATTTAATTGGATATAAGTAATGTTTATGCAAAGGCGAGCCAACTTGACACGAGCAAAAAGTGGGCGTATTTCGTTTCTTGATGTGTTATCGGGGGTCCCACCTTTCTCCCGAGGGACTGCTCGCGGTCTCTCACAAAATAAATTGTTGTATGAATGTTGTTGAATGTTGATTTTTGTTCGTCGCTATATAACAAAATGCTTAATGTGACTGTTCCCTCAGGAAATAGTTAGTTTTATTTTCTCTCAAATCTCAACATTGAGAGTCTCGAGAAAACAAAACAAACTATTTCCCTTGGGAGCAGACATTAAGTGTATAGTGTAACTTGTTTTCAATTGATAAAACAATTCAAAATGTCCCCAATGTATTGATGTGTAAAATATATTAATTTATAATTTATAATTGCACTTAATTTATAACAGCTAGTAATACTACTATTCTCTCGTTTCGTTCAGCCAAAATACACTTTGCACAAACCTTTGCCCGCCTAATTTTTTCCAATATTGAAAATCTGGTTGAATGCAGACAAATATAATTCAAATGACTTTAAAAAAATGAAATTTTAGTACATGAATTATGCCAATAATGAAAGCAACATCTACAGACTACATTTTACAGTAACAATTGCAAGTCATAACCACAAATCTACCATTGTTTTCTACATGTCATGTGGGTGCGTCACATGGGCTTAAGTGCATGAGGATGCATTCATGACCTCATCACAATACACAAGTCTCCTGCTGTACATTAGATGAGAAAAATTGTTGAATTGCTGGCGAAATAATATACTAACCAGTAGGCTAGGGCGGTTTTGCTTAAAATCAAAACCGAAAAACCATCTGATTCTAAACCGGTAAAACTGGAAAACTTTTTTTTTTCCTTTAATTTGTATTTCAACTGAATGAGGAGGAATTGTGGTATTTTTTGACATAAGCAAACGAACAGTACACAACAAAACACACAATTGTGTAAAGGTAACCTAAAACAACTTCAGTTTTAAAATAAAAGGGTCAAGAATGCATTTGAGAACTTACAGTATAACTCTTTAGTTCTTACTGACTTTATGGAAAAAGAATAGAATTTGTATCTAGTGTCATGTAGTTGAGTTTAGTGTCATGTTTTGAGAATTAAGATCGATTTTCAGGCGATGACAGTAAACAATTACGTAATGACGGTTTTCCAGGTTTTTGTAAAAGCTTAAACCGAAAAAAACGGTTTGGGAATAAAACTGAACAAAAACGAAAAACCGCCCAAGCCTACTAAACAGGCAAAATAATATACTAAACAGGGGAACAAACACAGTTGTTACCTTATATGGGAGAACACTATAGACTGCTAGAGAATTGTTTTATCAATTGAAAACACAGTGGCTAACTCTGTTGGGCTCCACCCAACAAAAAGCTGGGGGCCCTTTAGGCCAATTGTTGGCTCCTAAGCAAGTATAATAAAGTGTTGATGTTAACCCAGCACTCGCCCCCTAATATGTAAAATTTCTGGCATTACACAGAGTAAAATAATAACATAGGGTGCAATGCACCTTAATGGGTTAAAGTGTTTGAGAGAATGTTACAGATTTAGGCATAGCCCCTGCCCCAGTTGCCACATTTCCAGGTGAAGAGGGCCTTTTTCAATTAAAGTGGGGGGGGGGCTTATATCACCACTGAATGTCTACAGACAGTGTTTAGAAGAAGAAGATAAAGTTGTCAAGCTACAGCAAATAAACTTAACATAAATTTGAAATTCATTCATTTTGTTAAACATCATCATCAGATAGAGCTGTGCAAACTCTGGTTATTTTAGCTTCGGCTCCTTTGAGTCAAAACTCTGGCTCCTGCTTCGGCAAGGAAATTTTAAGGAAATTTCATATTTGAAAGTGGAAGCAGGCTAAAGTATTTCAGTGTAATTTCAGAGCTTTATATTTGCAGTTAAGCAATACTGCATCAAGAAAATTTAAGGATTTTTGTTGCTTTGGGGACAAATGGAAAATGCCCCACTTCTTGGTAGCACTGATTCTGACTATTGGAAGTTCACATCAATTTGATTTCCAAAATTAAATTTGCACAAACTGAATTTTATTTGGGGAATTTAATCAACAAATGGGCTGAGCATATTATTCTGCCAACGCCAGACATTTTTATTCAACTCAGACAAGGCAATAGCTTTTGCCAAGCACGACAATACCCGACAAACTTATCCAGCCTGATTTATAAGCCCTGATACATCTATGCCACTCACTGGGGTCCATAAATTATGCATGAGTCAATTCCTGGAGTAACCATCCCCCCCCCCCCCACACCCCCGGGAATTTGCCCGATAGACAGTTCACGGGGGTCGGGAATTTGCCTTTCATATATGTGCACGGGGGCCGGGTATTGGAGGACCCCGGGGATTTGACAAATGGTTGCCCAGAATCCCACCCACAAATTTTAAGGCAGCAAAACATAGTTCAGGCAAGCATGTGGGCGCGCTGATCGTGTTTTGCGCCCTCGTGGTCAAGGTGGCGTGAAATTTATTGTAAGAATAAGCGAAAATTATACCCTCTGCCATGCAAATTTAAATACAACTATTATAAAGGTTTATGTTTTATAATATTCCATAGCAGTTTAATACTATAATGTTATTAATTATTATGACTATGATTATATGCCTTTAAAAGTTTAATTAACGTTTACAGTCGATTTCACGAAACTTTGACCACAAAATTTCTGAACTTCGTTGCGAAGTTCACAAGATTGTTGCGAAGTTCAAAAGTTCATAATGAGATTCACAAACCAGTTCGTAAACTACGCATTTGATTGGCTTCTTTTACTTCACGGACCAATCAGGGACTTTGTTTACAAATTGGCTTGTGAATTCCAATATGAGCTTGCGAACTTCGCAACGAAGTTCAGAACATTTGTGGTCAAAGTTTCGTGAAATCGATTGTAAAATCGTCCCCAGGGTGGGGCATTTTCCACTCTCAGCTTGCCCAGGGGCCGTGCATTAGTCTTCAAGTTGTGTCCCGGCACCCAGGCATTTACACTATCATAACCAATCAAATCAAATGCCCGGGTGTGTTCCTGGGGGGGATGGTTACTCCTGGAATTGACTCATGCATTACTGAATAGAAATAGACAATGTTCCATATGGGTTGAAAATCATTCAGACAAACAGACATAAAACAATTAAATGCTTTAATAGAATTTATAGTATTTTCAAAAATACCATAAACCACTA
>CACRXK020001135.1:21490-59430 GCA_902702795.2 Paramuricea clavata | reverse complement strand
GCACCATCTTCCAAAAGCTGCACGTGCCGACATGGGGAAGGAACGTATGTTTTTCTTAATTGTTTTATTATCTGTTCTTAAAACGTTAGTTTTCGCGGACCATTTAACCATGTTGTGATCTGATGAGCCGAGCGGTGCTATAATCACAGGCTTAGAATACAAGGCATCTAGATTAGTAACAATTAGATCCAAGATGTTACCTTCACGCGTTGGGGTGTCCACTATTTGCGTAAGATTGTGATGGCACAGGAGATCGCTGATATCTAAATTGTTGAAATCACCGAGTAAGACAACACCGCAGTCGGGGTGGGTACATCTAACTCGGTCAATCTGATCGATAAGATAGGCCGTTAATTCCTTTTGCTCATTGACTGGTGTATCAGGCGGGTTATATAGGACACAGCAGATTAATCCAGTTAGGTGTCTTGGGAGGCGGTGGGGTCGCAGCCATAACCATAAGCATTCATGAGAGGGGTTTTCAAGGTCCATTCTTCTTTTAGCTGGGATATTTGTCGAGATGAAAGCGCAGACACCCCCACCACGGCTGTAAGATCTATCATTGCGAAAAATGTTGTAATTATTTATGTAAATTAGTTGCTCAGGAACAGTATCTTTGAGCCACGTTTCAGTTACAGCAATAAACTCTATAGAATGTGTCGATAGTAAGAGGGATAGCTCGTCTATTTTGGGTAACAGTGAGCGAGCATTTATAAGAAGAAAACTCGGTAATCTTGATATGTTGTTTCGGTTCATAGCCTGGTCATGTATTGAAATACTGACTAATTTCAGTTGTCTATGATTATTAATGTAGTTAACGACGGTTTTTGAACGGTTGTTAGTAATTCTCACAGGGATCTTGCGAGTATTAGCGACAGGGATTATACCAGTGTTTCTGCATACCGTGCCCTGCAATAGGGGGGAATTTGGAAGGTGTAAGGAGGGCATAAAGGGGTTTCCATTAGTGGTTTCGGGGGAGATTGAAAAAACCCCGGTCCATTGGGGTGCCATTGAACGCTTTGATTGTAACCGATAACCAGCTTTTATTACTCCGGGTACTGTAAGTACCGGAGTATTAAAATGTCAGATCTTTTTTCTTAGGCGACACAAGTGTGCACTTCCACAGGTGCACCGTACGCAACGCACGCGACGCACTACAAAAATTACGAAATATCTAAAAATAGCCGCCAGTCGTAGTAGATCGGAGCGAGCGTTGTGTTTACAATGTATTTTGTTCTATTTACAGTAAATATTATCAAATGGAGCGGTTCTCATACACTTGTTTTTATACAGTGACCACAGTTCATAATACAAATCGAAATTCGAGACTTTCTCGCGTGTCTAATAGCGGTTGCCGTTATTACAAAGCTAGTTCTGAATTTCTGATCATAGTTAATTAACTATGTTCTGATCGACAAATGGCTTGGTTCGTTACAACTAACAATATATTACTTTTTAAATAATTTTCTTTGCGTGTTTGATAAATGTGGTTTGTTTAAGTTAGCTATTTTTAGTAATTCAGTTTCAGGAGTTCTTCTCGAGGGTCAAGGGTGGGAAGTCGAGGGTCGAAAAATCATATATAAAAAGACTAAAAAGTCGAGGGTCATATTAAAAAGTTGAGGGTCATATATAAAAAGTCCGGGGTCGTATTTCTAAAATATTTTATGGTTTTTATTGTCGAGGGTAGAAATTTGCGGGCAAAATAATTTGCTTAATGTTGTGACATAGACTTTATATCAGCAGCCATCGGCATTGGCAATGGCAAGGTTTAAACAAGTCCTGATTACTCTGATTCAATAGACCATATAGTGAATAGACAATACAATAATTTACGACATGCAATGCGAGACAACACAGATAATGCACCATACGCCGCCACTTGATCGGCATGTCTATTTTTATGTAGAAATATTTTATCATATAAAAAGTAATCGCATATAAAAAAATAATAATTGCATATAAAATAAGAGCTAAAAATTAAAAGTAAAGTAAATGAACACGAGCTAAAATTATTTTGTTAAATTATTAAAATGTACCCTCAAGCTTTTCACCCTCGAATTTCTACTCTCGACAATAAAAAAAACCCATAAAATATTTGTAAAATACGACCTCTGGCTTTTTATATACGGCTCGATAAAACACTCCTACGCATGTTTTAAATAGAACTTAAAGAACTAGATAGATTTTATTAGAGATAATCAGTGTCACAATGTCCTTTTATTTTTATGTTATAAAATATTATGATCATTGCTTATGTTTTGAGTTACTTGGTGAAGTGGTTACACTGTAGTTCTCCCATTTTTCCAACTTTAATATGCCAAATATCATGCACTAAAGATATCCTTCATTGTTATATAAGCATACGTTAAAGTAGCTTTGCGCTTAGTTTAAGGCCCTGTACCCGGAGTGAACGCCTGAGTAGGCGTCTTGTTGATTAAGAATCGGGATATGAATTACGTGCATGGAGGCTAGGTCCTCTAGATCGAACAACTGCAACGGGTAAAACGTTGGAATAAGATCTTTGTTTATTGGCTTTAAAACTTTCGTCGAATTCAGAGTGGATTTAATAAAACCAATTTTCTATTAACTTAAGACAAAGGCGTCAACATAAAAAAGCCTATTTATCGACTGTTCGAACTTATATTAAGATGTATCACAAAATGTTGTTCAGGAAAGACTCTTTCAAAATTCCCTGTAACCTTAATTTCATTTTCGAAGCTTTCTCAAAATACAAAATAGATCACTAAGTTTACCTGATATAGTTGGCTTCATTTTATGAATCCTCTCTAACTGAGCATTGGATAAAAGTGCCTTGAGATCTGCGCCACTAAAACTCTCTGTTTCTTTGGCAATTTCTTCAAGATCTACGTCTGTGTCAAGATCGAGTTTCGAGGATAGTGCTTGTAGAATTTCTAGTCTGGACATCTGCAAGAAATTATAAATTCAATTTTCTAGACTTTATTAAAGCGAGATTCCAAAATACTCAGCCCAATGACAAAGTGCCCATCAGGCCATCACCAAAATAAGATAATTTTCATCATTACACAATGCACATGGTCGTCAAATGGTAAAATATTTGTGATTACGTCACAGAAGGCTAGGCATTTTAGGCATAACATTCACATAGGGATTCATAGGGATTAGTTTTAAAACTTTTGAATTATCAGTAATAGACACTTAGTATAGGTAATCGCATGGGGCCGAGTAAAATTAAGGTTTAATTTCACGCGTATTTTCAAAGTTTCACAAATTGCCAAGTTTGCATGTAATTTGTGAAACTTTGAAAACACGAGTGAAATTAAACCTTAATTTTACGAGGAACTATGCGATTAGTTGTTAATCATAGAGGGCAAAATTTATAATTTATTCGTAAGTTAGTTGTGAACTTGTCAAGTTCTTGAACCTCGTATGTCTCCATGTCTTCGTCGATGTTCCTTAATACTCCCATCTCTTAAATACTCCAATCAATAAATTTTTACTTTTTCTAGTGACTAGAAGTTTTTAATTCTTCAGTAACATCATTATCCGCAACGACAAAGCGAGAAACCATTGTTTTTATTGCTATTTAAAACAAGAAACTTCCCGCCCTTGCGCTTCAGCCAATCAAGTACAAGTAATTTTGCCCTGAATTAATTAAGAAAAAATGCCCTCCTCATTAGCCAATCATATTTGAGTAATTTTGCCCTCTATATGATTAAAATATATGCCGTGTAAAAATATTCACCTCATCCGGCATGCCACAATACAGTGATTTATCCAAACGTCCAGGTCGTAATAATGCTGGATCAATAAGATCCGGTCTACTAGTTGCTCCCAGTATATAAACACCATCTAAACCTTCAACACCATCAAGTTGTGTTAACAGTTGATTCACCACTCTATCTGTAACACCGGTACTGTCATGGCCACGTCTTGGTGCCATCGAATCAAATTCATCAAAGAATAAAATACATGGTTTCGCACTTTGAGCTCTAAGAAAAGAAAGGAAACAAATATTGCGCAATGTAAGACATGTCTATTTCGCACTATGGGAAAACGAATTCAGGATTGCGCAAACAGATAAATATCTCTCCAGTAAACTAAAGTCCGGTTCAAACATTGCCATTGGCCTTTGAACACGTTGATTAAAATTGGAAGATGTTGGATTGGGTAACAATTTAACGGGTTGAAATTATAAATTTGTTCCATAATATCACTATGGTGACATAGCCTTAGCATAACATGAATATCATATTCAGTCACCATCCAGTGATCAAAATGTTTCGTTTTGAAAATTCCCACAGTTCTTCATGCCTGATCATTAGTATTTAAGTTATAGAGTATTTAAGTTCTTTGTAGGTTTGCATGGCGATAAAACATAATACTTTTGTTTTTGGAAACACCACGTAAATTTATTACTTGCAGTAATAAATTTACGTGGTGTTTCCACAAACAAAAGTATTATATAGAGTATTTCTTGGTTTATTTTCGAAGTTCGGAGACGTTTGACCAGGATTTTCAAAAAAACCATTGCAGCATATTTTCACGTCTTTCCAGTCACGGTAAAACTTCATTAATATCAGTCGTAATATTAATGAATTATATAATGAGGCCACGTATGTATTCTGGCACATCGTCCTACAATTCTTTATAAAAGCTGAATTGCATTTGGTCATTAGAGACTACCTCTCACTGTCTTAGTACGCACCTGATTGGTTAATCAGATATATCAAACGCATCTGATTGGTTAATGGCGGTAGTGGAAGATAAAGCTTAATGGTAATTTTACAATTACAATTACAATTACAATTACAATTACAATTACAACTTGAAGTCGCTTTTCACTTGCTCAGATTGTTCATTCTCTGATGTGGGAAGAGAGTATCCCACAAATAGTGGATATAGGTCAGCATGATAAAGTTACGACGAAAGAACGACAAAAACAGATAGACAAAAGTTATTGCATATAGGCGACAATGATTCACAAGACATTTGATCGCGAAGAACCGAGAGCAAATATCTTAGCAAATGTCTCATTTATTCCCATGCCAACTGACCTACCTGTGAAATAAATCTCGTACAGCTTGTTCACTTGCTCCTATATATTTATTCAGCAACTCAGGTCCTTTGATGCTGATAAAATTCAGCGAACATTCCCTGGCTACCACACCAGCCAGCATCGTTTTACCACATCCTGGCGGTCCGTACAGTAAGATACCCGATGGTAATCTCATGGGTACACTGTTGTAAAGTTCTGGGTACTAATAACAAAGAAATATTGGATATTTAAAGTTGTGGTTTAGATTGAATAATAGTTAATTTAGTTTAGTTTAGTTTAGTTTAGTTTAGTTTAGTTTAGTTGAAGATGGTATATTACACAATTAATGTTTATGAGTGCAATGGTATATATTTTCATAAGGTGAAAGAGAATATTTTCATGAGGTGAAAGATGGAATGTTCCATTCAACGAGGCGACAGCCGAGTTGAGTGGAACTTCCATTTTTCACCGAACGTATTCCATTGGACTCTTGGGAAATGGAATTTTCTATTCGATATCACGTGACCATAAACAGCCAATTAAACGATCAGAATTCAATAAGGTTTATATAATTTGTATTATAGTCTAGTCCTGTTTGAGTATTTTTCCTACAGTGCACTAACTCATCGCTACGCTTGTTGTAAAGTTTCTGATACTATAGCAGCAAAGAAATGTTGCAAATTTAAAAATGTTATTTTTATTTATAGTCTACCAAGTCCTGGACCAAAAAGGGATTGTCTTTTCCTCGGGGTTCTCCCCCTTCAAGGAAAATGAAGTATATTCAAATTAGCATAGTCTCATTTTCCTTAAGTCATGAACATGCAAAATACATACCTTAGCTGGCCATTCTAATGTTTCCTTTAATGTTTGTTTAATATCGTTTAAACCACCAACATCCTGCCATGTTAAGTCACTGCCTTGATGAAGTTTGATACCATGTAAACTGGCTGGCTTGAAACACTTGAGAGCATTGTTGAAATCTTCCAAACATATCGGAGGAGATTCTAAAGAATAAAGTTAAATTATAAAGAACATGGGCATATTTTTTCTTTTTTGTGTGTTCTTCTTTATGGTTCTAGGACAGTTCCCACGGCATATATCTTCATTGACAATACTGTTGGACAGAGAGGGTCTCGAACGGTGAAGCGTAAATGAGAGTTAGCGAAAAATTATCTTTAGTTATACGACAAGGAAAAGGCAGAGATGGATTGGTCAAATTCTCCGTCACGTTGCTAAGAGGAAAGATTAGAAGGAAGAGGAAAGATGAGAGGGAAGATGAAAGATGAGAGGGAAGACGAAATATAAGAGGAAGGACGAAAGGGAAGAGGAAAGATGAGAAGAAAAAGGAAAGACAAGAAGGAAATGGAAGATGAGAGGGAAGTAGAAAGATGAGAGGGAAGATGAAAGATAAGAGGAAGGACGAAAGGGAAGAGGAAAGATGAGAAGAGGAAAGATGAGAAGAGGAAAGACAAGAAGGAAATGGAAGATGAGAGGGAAGTGGAAAGATGAGAGGAAAGATGAAAGATAAGAAGAGGAAGGATGAGAAGGAAGAGGAAGGATGAGAAGGAAGAGGAAAGATGAGAGGAAAGATAAGAAGAGGAAGGATGAGAAGGAAGAGGAAAGATGAGAGATTTTATATACAATCGGCCCCAGTTCTAGTTTTTATGTTACGCAAAGTGTTTAAACAACCCGACTTTTTTGGCACACCTGGTAGGGTAAACATTTCTGGTATATGTTTAATCACAAGTTCAACTGGCTTATTATAAGTTTATAAAAAGGTTTAAAATGCTCGCACCTTCTCGCCCACTATAACTTTGTCTCAATGCGCTAGATTGTAAAGCTCTTGCCACTAAAGTATTTAAATCTTTTGGTGAACATCCTTCAGTCTTCACAGCAATTTTCCTATAATGAACAGCAAAATTATAGAAAATATCACACAGTCGACAAACTCACTATTATTTCATACAGACAACAGTATAGCATAGTTAATTACAAAGTCAAAACAATTCGTACGTATTTACTTCTCCCCAAACACACCAATAGCAATATTTTCGCTATCTTTGAAAACATGTTTCACAAACCTTGGCTAAACTAGATAACGATTTACATTGTAGTACCACTGAGTACTTTTTAACCATGTATAGATACTGGAGTATGCATACCTGAGTTCATCATCTGATAAAGACAAATCTTTCCTGTTCAATATTGTGTAGATCATGTTTGTACGTTGATCAAGACTGGGTAAAGGTATCTCAACAGACTTACAAAACACATGATTGCCATGACTTGTCAGTAACGTTGGATGCATGGAATCACGTGATGTTGCTGTTGCTATGACAACCACTTTGCTATTGTACGTGATTTCTTTCCTCAAAAAGGTCTTGAAAACTGAAACGTTGGATGGAACGTGAATGAAGGAATGATGTGGTAAAGCATTGAGACTACGTTTTCAAGGCCATTTTAGTCTTGGTGGAGTGCATGTTTTGTTAACTTACGCGAGATTTAATGCACATGACTTATAACTTATTAATAATATATATGAAAAAACTTTAATAAGATGAAAAACATATTTTCAAGTTCTGTGCAGTGGCGTAGGCAGCCCGACGATTCAGTGTGCAAATATTGCCATGTTTATAAAATATCAACACAATCAATTTCTAAAGAAATGAATAATGATGAGTTGAAATTTGCATAGCAGGACTAAATCGTTGGGCTGGCTACGCCACTGGTTCTGTGTAAATAGAATGGCCAATACTTTAAAAGAGAACGTTTTTCTATCAAAGATGAGTTTTGCACAGAATAAAAAACCCTGAAAACTCACTGTACCGAGTGACTTTTTATCACTGAATTATAATTTGGAAATTCTATTGCACTGCTCCCAGTCAATCACAATTGAGACATTCTGCATGCATAATATCACTCATGACATCCTACCTTGAGCTAAACGTAGACTATAATGCGCCTCAGGACCATTTTCTTGCAGTAACGAAGGAGCGGAAATAAGTTGATCGAGATCATCAAATAAAATAACAGCAGGTTGATGCCATGCTGCATTATTAAATATTTGTTGCCAAGATTTCCTGATTGTATCCACTCGTTTGCCTAAGTGATGTAATTGATAATATTTTAATGATGCAAACAGTAGAACCACATAAGATAATTATGCAGATCGTCTAATTTCAATGGCTGCTAAATAATCTAATTGGCAAGTTCTTAGTTCAGGAACATATGAGAATTGACTTATTTACTTGACTTTTTTTGATAGCCTGCACCATAGACGCTATTATAACCGTAGCCAAGGCTGACTTGATTAATCAGTGCAAGCGGCAAGCCAAATTAGACCAAAGTCAGGTGTAGTCTAGCAGTGTAAGTGCGGCTTTTAGACACGAGAATAGTCATGCTTATGTGCCTACATAAGCGTGCTCTGTTGTTTCACAATATAGTCCCCATATAGTCCCAAATCTTTGACGTTGTGTCCCAAACTGCTCCATCAAGGTCTTTGACACCTTTTCAACAGTATAGTTTGTTTAAATAAAGTTTTACAGCCTTTTTAAACACAGTTTGCAGACATAACGTAACCAAAAATTAGAAAAAAGATATTACCGAAAAGCCTTACCTCTCAATGAAACACACTCAATGACCGACACGTGAGCCAAAATAGGATGCTTTCCAAGTGTATTACATAATGCATGAGCCAGAGATGTTTTCCCAGACCCTCCAGCGGTAGAACCACTACCATACAATAACAATGTATTACAGTTAGGTTTATTGGAACAACATAACTGTTCAGATATAGGTTGGTAAGCCAATCCATGAAGTAGGAAATCCACACATGTCTCGTACAGCTTGTCAAAACCTCTGAAATTAAGAAATAAACTAAACTGTACACCATGCAGTTGTGAGAGTATTCACGTTACCTCTGCCTGAAGGTTAATATGCATTCACCTTGCTTGTGACGTCCACTGGTTTTGTTTCTCAGCACGATAACCTATTATTAATATATTTACCCTTATGTCATGCACTGGCATCACCCTAGTATATAGAGGATATTAGACGGTTGCGAAGAGATATGGATTTTATGTTCGAGTGCCAAAAACAATATCTCACGAGTGAGCGCAGCGAACGAGTGAGATATTGTTTTTGACACGAGAACATAAATCCATATCTTCTCGCAACCGTTTAATGTTCTGTTTATTATATGGACTTACTCAGAGTGACAAAAATACACACAAATACGACATGTAAATAAGCACGCGAAAGACCAGGATAAAAGCGATATTTTTTTAAATTATAGTGCAAACATAAAACTAGAATAAATTTTACTTATCTCAAGATGTCTTTTAAATGTTTTCGTTTTATTTCCAACGTTAATTTCGTTTTAAATACAAACCAAAGACCATTTGTATTTTCAAAACAACAACAATGAAAATGGCGGGAAATTTTCGAACTTCGTATGTCACTCGCAGGGGTGAAATACGGAAAATACGCGCACCTGGTCCCGGATGTAGTGACGTATGAGTTCTACGAGTGTTTTAGTTTCCAGTAAAACACCATTGTCCATATAATAAATATACATGAAATTCATTTGGTATGACATATGATTGATTGCATGTCATTCCAGTCAGTGCTCTTACTGTTGAAATGCCTTACCCCAAAGAAGAAATAGGAGACTTGGTAAACTCCTCATCCAGAGTCTTTGTATTTTTGGCTGGATAAGGTGATAACAAGAGATAATAAGAAGGGTGGACAACTTCTCCAACAGTTACTGAAGCTTTACATAATGTCCGTTCGCTAACTTCAAAATATTGCATCTTTGTTCGTGTGGTACCTGATGGCGGACTATCACTACCAATACCTGACAGCAGAAATTCACATTTGATCTCTGAAATGACACAGATCAAACTATTAAATACTAGTGACAAACTACAGTAAACACGATACTGAAAGGACACTGTAAAGTGTCCGTAGTAGGTTCCTCACGGACAGAAAATTTTGCGAAAATATCATTATTATTAAAAGTTGAAAATTTTCAAGTTTTTACGACGTAGAATTGGTGTCGGTCATTCACATTTTACAAAATTTTCTTTCTGCGGAAAAGTTTCCAGAGTGGAAATGGGCCTCAATACGGACAGTTTCTAACGTCCGGACATAGTATAAAACGGATACATCTCTGGCCCATATGGAGAGGTTTGACTGTAACTGTACACTGAGCAGTCAGTTTGAGTTTCCCTTTCTGGTTTTAGGACAAGATTTCACAACCTCGTACCCAGGACTTTTTACTTCCGCGGTTGGATGGTCAGCGAAAATTGAGGCCTTGGCTTCGTCACGTGGCACTCAATTTTGGTGTGTTTAGTATAACTTATCTGAGATGCATATACGGACAAGTTTGCATTTGAAATTTGTATATTACTGACAGGAGTAAACACACTCAATGACTCGTATAAATAAAAAAACAAAGCAATAAAATAAGTTGATTTTATTGAGTTTTCATTGTGTACTCCACTTCAAGCTAAAACACAACAACATTTGCCCCCTACATTAACAACTTTTTATCACATTCAGAGCCTGGTTTAGTAGCTTTAATGTACAACCAAACCGATGAATAAACGATGCATGCGAGAATATGGTTTTTACATTAAATGCACAATAGAATTCAACATTGTCTTTCCACAGTATATCTCATATTTACTTTCGAGTATTACAAATTGAATAATTATGTTCAAAATCATTGACCAATCAGGTTGCAGAACAAACTCGCGAAAGCAAAAAGCCCTGGCTACGAGGTTGCAAATTTCCCCCAAGATCTCTTGACTTTCCCCTACGTTAGGGCGGGGGTTGAGTGAGTCGGCCATGGGGGGGTGGCCAGGGAAGGTACAGTATATTGATAGCAATATTTATGAATGAGCGAAACTATGGAGTAAACCATGTTTTTACCAGGAGAAGATGATAATTCCACCGTGAAATATTCTCCTAACGTTATAATAGAGAGTGGAAACACTTCTGAATGTTCCAACCAAGAACATACTGCGACTGACTGGACTATTGGAATGCTTGACACTCCAATAGTCCAGTCAGACACTTGAATTCCATCCAACATCATGAAAAAAGTTGCTTACCAGGTTTTATATTGAATTCAACTAACATCCGTGATGCTAAGATGAGAGGATATTCTCTTGTAGTCTCCAAGATCCAGGATGTAAACGCAGTGGTTATATCAATGTTACTGAATGACTTCACCTGCAAAGTAAATATTTCATACAAATAGAAAAAAACAACGTAGCAATACATCTGGTAATATGGAAGAAGCGGTCCCTATTTTAAATAAAAAATCGAAATAACAAAATTATTTATTTATTTAGTACGTTTTCAAGATTTACCTTCTTTGCACTTTCTCCAAAAGGATTTAACACGAGTCCCAATAAGGTTGAAGGTTTATGAAGTATTCTCCTAATTTGAACTGTTGATTTGACACCAAGTTTCAATTGGCGGCGTATTAAAGTATTTACAGCAATATGTCCAGAGAGCAGATCTTCATTAAGAAGTAAACATTGTTCATTCATATGAAAATTTCTTTGACTAGTAAGTACAAGTCTTACAATTGTTGTTGGTAACGATGAGAAACTACCCCGTTCGCCAGAAGATACATTACGTTGTTTGCTGTTCATACTTGATTCCAATCTTTTACGTTCAAATAACTTCACAGGGTCTACGAAATGATAAAGGTTGAATTAAATAAATGTTAATGTGATGATATCTCAAAGGCAGGGATGCAGTGTGGGTAGTATTCTACAATAAGCTGTCGTAGTTTGTGTCTGAACTATACCAGAAAAAAGATTAACACTTCGACGTTTTGATCGAAGGTCCCTTAGCACTGGTCAGTAGCAGGTGGCTTGAACCAACAGACGAAGGGCTGGAAACGGACACACAACACACCGATTCTAGAACACTACTTGTACACTAGATCTCAAGGTTAAATGTGAACGTCTAGTTTTCTCGCCATGATTGAAAGGGAGATATACCAGAACTAGACGTCTTATGACACTACGATATAATAGACCATTTCTGAATTGCACTGCATGCAATTGTTACGAACAATAACACTATGTCGAAGCTTAGTGCTAATAAATTATTCCAGCTATAGACTAAATTTTGATCTAGGCAAGAAGAACAAAATCCATCACCACAGCTAGAAAGAGCATGTCAAAGTTAGTAAAATTGCAAAGTTTGGTTGCGAAATGTTGTAAAATGAGGAAAATATAGCCCTACGAAATTTGCAATTTTTTTTACTAATTTGTATTACGCACGGGAAAATGCAGCACATTTGGGCCGAAAGTGGTGCATTTTCCCGCGCGTAATACAAATTAATACAAAATTTGAAAATTTCGTAGGGCTATATTTTCCGCATTTTACAACATTTCGCAACCAAACTTTGCAATTTTACTAATTTTGACATGCTCTTTCTAGCTGTGGTGATGGATTTTGTTCTTCTTGCCTAGATCAAATTTAGTCCATAGCTGGAATTGCCTATTTGTAATGGAAACATTGCAATTCAACACGAAGCCTCGTTCTCAGGCCATGTTTGTAGATAATCGATCAGAATTCGGAATTCTCACATCATCACACGGAATTACAATGTGTGTAAGCTGCATTTAAGGTTTCAGAAAACCATTTAAAAGCTGCTTAAAAGGTTAAAACTGCTGCAGGAAAACATTCCATTTTCACATGAGCATAGACAATTAACAATTATTCGCCGAAGTGATTATCAGGGAAGATCGGGGAATATTCGCCGAGACGAAGTCGAGGTGAATATTCCCCATAATCACCGATCCTGAGGCGAATAATTGTTTTAGTATTTTTACACAAGTCTTTTGTGTTTTTGGGACTGAATTTATTTTAATTTTGCTTATTTCTTTGTCAGTAACTTCCACAAAACGGCTAGCCGCCATTTTGAAAATTTCGGTTTCGTTATATATAACAGCTTAATACGTCAAATTTGACCAATCAACGTATAGGATTTGTTATGTTCACTTGTGCAAAAATACTAATGTTCGTTATTCATCTGCAACTAGTCATCTGCTGAAGCAACTTACCAGACTCTTTAAAATCTTCGATAGGTGTGTTCCCATTACTTGATCCCGTCTTGGTTGGACTTGTTTCTGCTTTCTCTTTCATAGAATACATCTTGTGTATAGAAGCAGTTATAACCACATATTTATCACTTACAACAGAACCATGTGTCCTAAGTTTTTTATTGGACATACGGTTCATGACACACGCTAGATCGGGACTATACACAAATATTGTCGAGGGTTGTTCTAAAAGATTGTGTGGTAAAAATTGGACACCAGCAGAGTCAACTATGACCTCATTACATACAGCAAGGTTCTGAACACGATAGTACTGTGCTATTGGAACTTCGGGTGTTGCAGTATTTGGCGATTTCTTGGTAGTATGCACTGAGGAATCCACAGCTAGCAGTCCTGGTATCTTGTTTGTGGGAAATGTACGATATTTGTCATTATTGTCAACATCAGCAGAAAGGGGTTTTAATAGCATGTTTTTAACTATATGACCTAAACCAACTACGCCAACAGGAAGCCTGCCTATTTGGTAACTTGGGGTGTACGATTGTTCATATTTATCTCCAGCTTGATGCAATGATATTCCTAATGCTAGAGCAGAGAATGTTCGAGGATTATTCGTATTTAAGCTACCTGCACTGTTTCTTGAACGTAATAATTCAGATGCATTCGTATTACTACTGTCTCTATTGCTCTTGGGACCAGATAATGAGGATAATCCAGTTGTAATCGTATCTACACCACTATTTGAACTGTTATTTGAATGTGATGTTTCACAAACATTGGTAAATACACCACTACTTATACTGCTTTTTAGACTTGATGATTCAGTAGCATTTGCATTGCTGCTTGTACTGTTGTTCAGACTAGATGATGCGCTGCTCCTGAGACTAGACTCATCACTTCGCTCACTATCTGTAGATCTTGCAGAAGTTGCTAAGCCTGGTGGTAATGGAATATCTAAGCCCTTCAATTCAGTCTCTTCGCATGATTTCCTTGACTCAACCTCTTTCCAAGAAATTATATGTAGTTCAGTGAATTCTTCGATTTGTGAGCATAGACTTGGAGGATGAATTTCACCTGAACAAGGAACAAAGAAAATGCGGTTGTGAAAGTGAGGTGGGAAAGATAAGGAAGGATCCAAATTTACTCTACAATGATAGAACTGTGTAACAAAGCTAAACATGATGATTTTAGAATGAACCCTCCACAAGCTATTATTTAAGCACATTTGCATGAAATATAAGTTATAAGCCAAATGAATCGACACTTGCAGCAACAAGAGGGTAAAATACACTAGCAACCTGAATTCGCATCCCCAATATTTTCTCAACTGTCCGCCACTGAGTGGGTCAAGCTGAAAAATTGCCTTACCGCTTTAGGAATCACGCCCTCGACCTTTGGTTTGGCTGCCCAATGCTCTACCCATTTGAGGTACGAGGTCAAGTTGGCTCAAATTCGGATTTTGAAACTTAGTGTAGTTTCAATTTCTGTGCACCCTATACGGGGGTAGTGGTGGTGGGGGGTTCATTCGATAAAGGGCGTTTAATGGAGAGGGCTGTCTATTACAAAATTCTAGGTTGATCTGGCATTTATTCGATTATTCGAAAGTGGACGTTTAATAGATCATTTGCGACAAATTGATCCTAAAAGTAATTTCTAATGTAATAGTTCTGAACGTAATTATATGTGTGCCTGTCTACCAAATTATTATTGAGTTGGTAGTGAAAAGGAAAATGTGTAGTTCATGCTATTATCTGGAAATTAAAAACGTTTGGGATTTCTAGGGTGCTCAACAAGTTTCAACACAAATATACATATCTAGATTTTGTTGGCATCTCACTAGTTTGAATAATAGTTGAAGGGTTTAGCAGATGGAAATTATCAAGTGAAAATTTTATATACATTAATTAGACCTAACCAGCAACGGCTGCGAAAAATGGAACTATACGTCCTCTGGCAGGAATCGAACCTGCAGCCCTGCGACTCCAGTGCAGCCACAGAGTAGAGACATACAGAGACGTAACTACTGTACCCACTTTTTTTGTGCGCATGCTCGGCAAGTTACTAGATGCATGCATCTGATTGGACGACGACCTGATGACGACTCACTTTAAACTTGCTGAGCACGCGCAGTTGATCATTTTTCGCCCGGTCGCCTGAAAAAAAAGTGGGTACATGATAACGTAATCTTCCGCAGTGTTTACAACGGTCAGTTACGTCTCTGTATGTCTTATCTACTCTGTGGTGCAGCGCTCTAACCAGCTGAGCTACAGAGTCCAGTTGTCGATACCAGTCCCATACCTACACATGGCAGTACCCCAGTATATATACATGAACTTGTGGTTAGAGCTCAACAACTGGACTCTGTAGCTCAGTTGGTTAGAGCTCAACAACTGGACTCTGTAGCTCAGTTGGTTAGAGCTCAACAACTGGACTCTGTAGCTCAGTTGGTTAGAGCGCTGCACCGGAATCGCAGGGCCGCAGGTTCTGCCGGATGACGTTTAGTTTCATTTTTCGCAGCTGTTGCTGGTTTGGTGCAATAAATGTTTATAAAATTTACACTCGACAATTTCCATCTAGAAAACCCTTCAACAAATATGCATAACATTTTTAACCCACCTACAGTCACCACAACACAGTTATTCTTTTGAATCCAAATTGGTATCTTCACTCCTTCCCAAACAATTCGCAATTGATTTATAAGAATTGACTCGATCAACTTCACGTTGGTTTCCTGGAAAAAAATATGGTACTTATAATGTCTTGTAATCTAACACTGAGTAATCACTGTCACACAGTGCCTAATGACGATAGCTCTCCTAATGACGATAGCTGATTAACTAAGTAACTACTGTAAATTGTAAAAAGGATTTTTTAAAGTGCTTATGCAACGAAATTTCACACCATTTTTTATGGTTGAATTGTAAAGAACATTCAAAATGACCATGTAAGATAATTTTCCAAACTATATCCTACCTTATTTCTTTCTTGAGATATTTAACAATGTGACGACGTTAATATAAAGTCAAATTGCATAATGGATTTCTGAAAAAAACTTTTATAACTCTTCTAGATAAATAATTCAGTTTTTGTCGACATATGACATATATTTGTAATCGTAAAAAGGTTAAAATTTTGTTGCATAAGCATTTCAACCATGGAGTCCCGATATCCTTTTACTAACCACATTATATAGCACTAAATATAAGCCAAAAAAGGTTTGATATTGGCAACGTAAATCTACACTCCCATTATATTTCACAAAGTATCCGTCACTGATCTCACATGCAATACACAGAGCCGCTCTACATATGATAAAGAAAGAACACTGTATACTTACTGCAATTTCATAATCACTTTGACTTGTAGGATAAACTGAAATACGGGTACAGGATGTTATATTCGCCAATGCTGTAGCAATAACCTAAAACAATACAAATTGTACTAAAATAGACATAATTTAGCAAACTCTATTCATGTTGCTTGGTAATTCACAATTTTGGACAATTTACATTCCTTGCTCCTCTATATTTTTCTCATCACTGGATTAAATAAAATTGTCTGGGATTCTCAAACTCAGAATAAAATGCTACTACCTTCCCAATGACTGCTTAATGCAGGGTGTTAGCTAGCCCATATACTGTCCGTTTGACGGACTCTTCCCAATTGAAGTAGCTAAGGGGCTTTCCCAACTGGGTCTACTGGAAGATTTTCATTTTTTCTGATGAGAAAGTGCATTGCGTTTGATTTTATATTATTATATCAAAGAACGTTTTATTTACTTTTTTTCCGATTAACTATTTTCTCAAAATGTATCGCGTTTCATTCATATTGGGTGTGTATTCACTGAAATGAAATGTACAAAACAAAGTGTAATCGGTGTACATCCGTGTTTTTCAGTGTTCATTCACCGGAAATGAAATGTACAAAACCAAGCTACCGTTGTCCACTAATGCCCCCATTAGAAATTAAGAATTCATGCCAGATTTAATGACGTCATAATTTGCAACACTGCAAGTATATCACTATTTAATATGTTTCTGTTGTAGCACAAGAAACACTCCATATAGACATCTACAAAGTAAGAGGCATGTACAATCTTGGAACTTGAGATTTCAGCAGCGGCAAACATGAGAAACTGCAAACATGAATAACTCTGTGTGTTTGTTCTCGTCAATCTGAGAACGATTAGAAACACTTTTTGACGTTTTGAGAAAATACATCGTCAGGATAGTTAGTTGCAATGTATTAGTGAGTTTAAGATATCCCGATTTCGGTATACGGTAACGAGTAGTGTCATCTTGTTTACTAGTTTTTATTGATGTCTGTAATTCGATCATACTTTTTCTGTTTTCTTGCAATAGACAATGACATAATACGAAAAATGTGCACCTCAATTACGAGTAAAGGTACAGACATCAAAGAAAATATTGCTAACCAAAATCATGCTACCCGTACCCGTACACCGAAACCGGGGTATCTTAAACTCACTATCCCTAAATCCTTTCCCTCCCAAGTGTATATGATGTTCCGGAGTGTATTTTCCTTTTAAGATGGATCTTTAAAGGGTCTTTGCTCAAAAGATCGAGAAGCTAGTGTCTCTATTTCTCATGCTGACCAGAACCAACAGAGTTGTTTTTTCTGTGTACTTTATACCTCTTGTCCTTCTACCAGGCCTAGCAGCTCTCCGAATTTTCTACTGATCTCAATTCCTCTGGGATCACTGGATGATTGATACGTGTGACCACCCCAGGAAATATAAAGTGACTTATTTTGATAATCAAGATGAATTGCCTTTACTCCATTGTCGTCCTAAAGAAACAAATATATTTTATATAATAACGTTAAAAATTCAAGCGCTTTCATTGACCGAGAGCCATGATCTATTAGAGGACAGACGCACGGAAATAAGTCACACAAAACATTTTCCAATAGCATTCCCTTATTTGTATAGATCATGTACGCGTGACATTTGTAAAATTTCGACTTTTTCAAATTTCCAAATGTTTGGGTGGATAAAAAGTAAGCTATTTACCTGTTTAATTCGGGGGTTTCTTTTTATTATATAAAACAAGTACAGGGTGTATAAAAAAAGCGCAATCCTCGACTGAAATGTAAATTGCTAAACAAATAATAAACGAAAACGTTAAAGTTTACATTCATTTTAAAGCGTAGCCATTCAGCTTTCTAACAGTGGGTTGTTTCTTAAATTTGACTCATTGGTTCGCGGGTAATAATACTTTACGTTATTGCGATTGGAGATTAAAAAAATTGAGATGGAATAACAAATCGTTCTCATGAAAATAACTGATTTTTTCATTAAAACAAAAAAATGTTGCATTTTAATAAATGGATTGTAACAATAAGTATAATTACGGCTTTTCTTCCACTATTTTTAACACAGTTTGAAACTTCAAATGCGATATAATTTTGGCTTGGACCATCTAAGCTGACTGACATCAGCTTGCTATAATTTCTGTTTACATTACATCGCAATTCGATGACACTCTGGCTCAGACACCAGAATGTTTTGATTCTATGATTTTTAGCATTCGTTTAGGATTTTCAAACAACCTGGTCTCTTTTAAAATACTTTTAATTTGTTCTTACGTGGTTTTCCAGATGTAGTGACGACAACATTAAAGTTTAAAGAAGAAAATTCTAACATTTAAACCGACTAAACAATAACATAGTAAACTTGCATAATTAAACAGCAACTAAAAATGATAGGTTTTACTAAATCTTTTCCTGTGCAATTATTACTAGCATTGGAGACAAGGATAATAGTTTGTTGGAAAGAGAAAAGAACAGGCTTTGAAGTAAGCCTAAAAGCGTTTAACTAGAAATAGTATTTCGAAAGTTATTAAGCACAAAAGATGAATTGCGTTTATTTTGATACACCCTGTAGATAAGATTTTGCCGTTGTCTGTTGAGTTATAGATACACCTTACGACGTCATAATGTGGGAAGAACAAAAAAGTGACCCACTCGTCTCGGCGGCTCATGAGCTACTTTTTCCTTCTTCCCACATTATGACGTCATACTGCGTATCTATAACTGAACAGACAACGGCAAAATCTTATCTATTTGTTAAGCTAATGATATCTCAAACGTGCAAGTAGTATACTCTTAATAGACTGTCCTGCTTTGTGTTTGAACTTAGTTACGGAAGGCCTTCGTCACTGTACTGTCCTCCCTATAGCGAAACGTGGAAGTATTTTTAACTTCCAGGCATAGAAGATGTGTATATATTAGGATTATTGTGCTTTCCAGCCAGATTTTGGGAAATAGCTATATGGATGACTATCGATATTATTTATCATTGGGGTAAGGACATTCCATCATCGAATGGAACAACTCAGAACGATGAATGTTGAAAAGACTAAAAGTATGATTTTTCTGCTAAAAAGAGCAAGCCGCTTCATCCTCCTCTTTACTTATTAAATGATCAAATCGAAAATATTCTCACTTACAATTTGTCATGACGTCCTCATATTTTAAATAGTACATCAAAAATCTTTTAAGAAACTTGACACGTTAAAACCATTGAAATCAAGATTGAAAAGACGTTAGAGATTTTATACAAATCCCTCGTTCGTTCGTGCTTAGAATATGCAGATATTATTTTGTGGGACGGCTGTTGCGATGCTGACAACGATCTTCTTGATACTGTCTTCAGTTCGAAGCGGCCAGGGTTGAAACTGGAGCACTAAAGGGAACTCGCAGAGAAAGTCTTCTTACAGAAACTGCATGACCACTTTAAAAGATAGGCGTAGTAATCACAAGCTCTCTGATGTATAAAATTGTTAGTAATTTAGCTCCTCCTTATTTAACAGAACTGCGTCCTGACACGATTAGCTCCAAAACCAACTATAGTTTAAGAGAAAGTCACAATTTGGTAGTTCTTTACGCTTGAACTGAACGCTTCAAAACGTCGTTTCTTATTTCTTCTGTTAATCTTTGGGATGATCTACCAATAACATTCGTTCTTAGTTCTACCAAGTAACGTTCGTTTTCAGAACGCATGATATTGTAATTCCGAACCCTTTATATTATACATTGGTGATGGTATTGCAACTATCCTTCATACACGTTTAAGATTACTAAGATTAGCAAATACAGTAGACTTTAAATTGTGTTTCCTCTCCTTGTTGTGTTTCCTCTCCTCGATAAGCTATCTAGCTTTTGGAGCAATCGTATACCCAATAAAATATTGTTTATATAAAAAAAAAACTCAACACGATATGCCAAGCTTCTTACACTTATTAAAGATGATGACGATATAGTAGTCTTGAAAGGAGAGGAGTGAAAAATGGCATGAGCTAAAACTCGAAATGGAACGGGGCTGGATTGCATGCAGTATTCGTTTCAGGGTTTCAACATAAGCGGACTGACTACATCCATACAATACCTGATCTTGATCTTACACGGTTACACCAGTCAATGTGGCTTCACACTCGCCCTTACAATGGGCATCATTGCTCAGAAAAAGAACGCAAACTTCTCAGATCTATACCTGTTAGGTTTGGTGGCTTGGTATCCCGATCTTTGCTGGAACGGTAGCTGAGTAATTTTCAACGAAGATAAAATCTCAAGATAAGAGATTCCCTTTCAACAACATCAATAATCAGACCAAGAGTAAGTAAGATAAGAAACGAATGGAATCAGGAAAAAATTGATAACTTATTAGGCTAAGAACAAAGATGACTGAATATCAAAACTGCGAGCAAACGAACTGGCTGCAATGAAAGGTGCAACAAGTTGGCAATAGTAAAACATCGCTACTGTTAATATCAGAGAATCGCTCCCTCAACATCAAGAAATAATTCTAGGACGCGACTGCCGAACAGATGTGATGTTATTTTTCTGTGTGTTTTGATGTTATTTACTCAGGTGAATATGTTTTTGATGTTACTCTGAGTGTATATCCACCCATTGGACTAGTATCCCAAAGGTCGCGGGATACTTGAAACTACCAACTACAACAACACACAATTGCAGAAAGTAACATTACTTAGTTCCATCTCACCACCCAATCTTGTTTCGTGCCAATATTTACGATTATAATATACCTTGAAATGTTTGCTGGTTATATGATAGAATCAATCTTGTCGCAAAAAGTACAATGTAACGTTTGTTTTTTGTCACCTATCTGGTACACACCAATTATTAATCAATACTGTACATACATATTTGCTTGTAAATATTGTTTTCTGTAATTAAGATGTAATGCATTGGTTTACACCTGTCCAATTAATCAATAATGTACAATTATTAAATGTTAAAATTGTTTTGAAGGCCCACATGCATGATGACAAAACAACGTTTTAGACACATAACATACCTCCAGTACGTAAATACGCGCGAAATGTCGCCCTCTGCTATGGTGTCCTCGATGTCTGAGGAAAAAATTGCATTTAATCCAGGAAACATAATCATAGAGATTGTCTGTGCGACGGAAACATAACAGAGTGCTGTGACGATATTCAGGTGTTTAGTTTTGTGATAATTGGTGAATTAATCAATTTATTATCACGTGTGTTTTGCATAGAATGACTGGATTGTTAATGGCTTGTAAATAATGTGACCAATAAATAATTTAGCTCATTTTTTAAATAGTACCCGAAAGTGTGATGATATTGTTGTAAACTAGACATATATAATTTCACAGATACGTGGAACCCAACATGGTTTTGGTTTGGATTTCTTTACGTTCTCTGCATTAGTTTGACTCTATTCTTTAATTAGCATTGTGACTTTAAAGCAATTATTTCATTTCCAAACGAAAGATGGCACTGCCATTCTTTTAAAAAACGGATTAGTAATTCCGACTCATTCGTAAATTACATTAGTTTATCAGTATAAATTAAATAAAGTCGACTGTGATTTGGTTGTACTGTACGTATTATGCATGTTTCTGTGATGTGGTGGACATTTACGAGACATGCACGAAACTCTTGATTTACTTTACAATACAGAATATCTGAAAGATTAAAGTATTTCTTCATCTGTCACCAAGACAGTTTTTAATCACTGCAGTTGATCAAAAGTAACATCAATGTTTGTCGTTAAAAGTTGCCTCAGTGCAGGCAGTCTTGGTCAGCTTAAGTTAGCTGTTACAGTTGATTTCACGAAACTTTGGCCACGCCAATTGCGAAGTTGGTTGGGAATTTGGGAACTATAAACACGAGATCATCAAGTTGATTGGAAACCGGCCAATCAAATTCGGAAGTTTCGCATCAAATTATCGAAATTCGTTATGAATTTCCGAACAAAGTTCGCAAGCAAGTTCGCAAATTGCAAACGATTTTGATGGTAAATTTTAAAAACTAAACTTATTGGCCCTTATTGTATTAAACTTAATAATTTTAAACCTGAAATTATTATTATTATGATATTATTTATTATTAAATGAATAAGTTTAATACAATAAGTTCAGTTTTTAAAATTTACCGTCAAAATCGTTTACAATTTGCGAACTTGCTTGCGAACTTTGTTCGGAATTTCATAACGAATTTCGATCATTTGCTGAGAAACTTCCGAATTTGATTGGCCGGTTTCCAATCAACTTGATGATCTTGTGTTTATAGTTCCCAAATTCCCAACCAACCTCGCAACTGGCGCGGCCAAACTTTCGTGAAATCAACTGTAAAATTCGAACTGCATGGTGCCATGGTCATAGAAGCTCTGTAAATAACAGTCAGCGGGGTGTTAGCCCTGACTCGTGGTGTTAGCGAGAAGTAAAAAAAAATCCGCGTTTGCCGTTTACCTGAAATTGGGAAATTTATTTTAGCCTGAAACCGGGAATTTCTTTGTGGGTCTCGGGGCATGCGGTTGCCCCCTCTCGATTTTTTAAATTTTTGCGTCTTTGAAATGGCATTTCCCGCATTTTGGGAGTAAATTTGAGCAAATGTAGTTATAAACATGTTTTTAATGGCGTATTAACAACATTGAATTTCTAGAACTATTTTTTGGCTGACCCAAATTGGGAAATTGCGATCCAAAGGTAATTGGGGAAACCGCGTTTAATGCTGAATTTTTGTCTGTAGCTAACACCCTGGTCAATCACCGGTCAATGACCAGTGATTTTAGAACATTGACCGCCACTTTTTCATTTTCAATTATCATTTTGACCAGGGACAAAGTTGACACACTGTATTGATATTTAATAAATTAAAGTGTAAGCAAAGTCATCTAATTTCTTTGCCAGCCAATGAGATAATATTGTGACTTACAATCTTACATGTCCTTGGAATTTCATTTTCACATTGTCATTGGTGGCAGCGTCACTTTGATGACTAACTTTCAAAACATAAAACACTGTGCAAATTTATTAAATATGTCCAAGATGGAACCAAATGCTCAGTTCCAAACGTAATTAAATTACAAGAAAATGTTAGTGTTTTTCCTCATGAACAGTCGTAAGTAAATCTTTGACTGGGAGGATTTTGTATTTGACTCAAGTAACATAATTTCCCTTGATCGTAAAGTTTCTGTAATTTTTTGCAGCTCTGCATGTTATAGACATAGTTTTTATTGTATTTATCGCAATATGATGGAATATCATGATAATTTGCTAGACAATAATCATGGAATTTTTTTTAATATTCCCCATACTTCAGTCTTTTCGCATGTTCCTTTCTTTTGTTTTCATTTTCATTGTTTGAACTATAGATAGTATCATTTTTAAATGTGACCATATCTCAAGTGTTCCTAATTTGTTTGCCTTGACAGTTGACATAGCACAAGTTTACTCTGGCATAAGTCTGCAGTATCACTTACAACCTGGCACTTATGTAACAAAGACCTGCAGATTGAGAGAGATACAATTACGTGAAAATATACGCAAAACATCAATGTTTCAAGAGAAGGCTCTTCATCGGGAAATTACTAAGCAAAACGTTGACAATTTGAGCAAAGGACTTTTATATGTATCTCTCTCATATCTCATATGCCCATACTGGCACCAACCATTTGTGTAAACAAAGCATTAGTTACACTTAACCCGAGTAAGCCTGGGTAATTGCCTTCATATGGGTAATGGAAAGCTAGATCTTGGTTACAGTAACTGTATACATAAGTTTGATGTACAGTACAATTTGCCATGCATATAAATGCAATATCTATTATTTTGTAATAACAAATGGCAGCTATTCCTATAACTTCCCTCTCTGTCATTGTATCTAAGTTTGGCACCTTGCTAAAACTTTAAAAGCAGTATTACATAGATATAAATAAATCAAAATCTGTTGAGCACTCTTAATAATAATAATAATAATTACAATATTTAGTCAGGGGGTCCACTCACGAAAGTGATTTTCGACAAAATATAGATTTCGTCCACCGATCGCGGACTTGTTCTGCAATGGGGGGAGGGGGACAGCCTTGAATCCGCGAGTACAAAATAATCAAGACAAAAACTTACTTTTCTGGCTAAAAAATCGTTGGAGTCCACGATGGAGGCAGGGGTTGAAGCAATCAGGGAACAAGTCTGCGATCAGTAGACGAAATCTATTTGTCAACGGCCCCTTATCATTTTCTGTGACTGAATCATTGTGTTGGTGATAGAAAATGCTTACACAGATTTCTTGTTCATTTTGAAGGTTTGTTTAATTAAAAGCTAGTATATCTGTTAGTCTAAAGTTATGACTGTAAGCTATTTCTATTTACTGTATAATAAATATCGATCCATCACCAAGCGTATCAATGTTTGTACATGTAACTACACAGTCACACTGTCTCATGATAGTGCAAAATATGTGTATAATCTTGATTGACTGAATCATTGTGTTGGCAACATAGATAATCAGAAAATGATTGTGAAGCTTGCAGTTTGGTTTCTAGTTCATCATTAAAGTTGGTTTGAAAGCATATAGATCTAAAAGCATATAGATATCTACTTGTTGTACTAGCTTATAATAAATATCGATGCGTCAGCAATTTGCCAATCCTACATTTTTATCACTAGGCACTGGCTAATAGGTTTCAAAAAGGTTCAATTCATTAATTGTTTGAGCTGCAACTATTAGTCAAAAATTCTCTTAAAACCATGTATTTTCTAATCATTAAATTAATTTAAAAAGTGAAGCCAGAACGCAGGAAATGCTGTTTCCGAGCCCCAAATTTTAAACATTGTCCAGACCCCCTAGTGGTTGTGTGGACCTAGTAAACCAGTCATCCAAGATGCTGGATCCGTTCCTGATGTGCCATTTTCATTCAGTAACAATCAGTAAACAGCCTTGGTGTGTTTGTATAAATGCTTTGGCATTACCCCTGGCAAAAACAATAACATGGAATCAACCAGACAACCCTGGGGCAGATGACAAAACAGGCAAGCCTGGGTACCCAGACCAGCTTGCCTTCCGACAAATACCCTACAAACAGTTTTACCTGATAACTATAAAGTAAATATTCACTTACTTTCCAAATGTTGCTCCAGTCTTTAGCCAATAGAGGTGAAATATTAACAAAACAATTCTTTAATTTTGAAGTAAAATAAATCTTAACTGGACAAGATGAGCCCATAAAAACATACCCCTCAAGGTTTTGCTAACGTCCAGTCTTAGTTGGATAAGTTTAAAATGTTGTCAACATACAGAGCAAAGGAAACGGGCAGAAAATCAGAAGAATTTCAAATATTGTTTATAAAAAGAAACTTTGCTCACATGATTGGTATATGAAAAGAAAGTAAGTGGGAGTGTTTATGCGTCTGCCTGTACTCGTGTGCTGCGGTACAATATAGGTACTTAATGTAACCAGGGCATGTAACCCTGCTCGCCGTGTGACCAGATGTGGTAATTTCATTACTACCGTGGTAATTTTTCGTCATTTTTGGAGGATTGTGGACATTCACATTGTGGTCATTTGAAATTTCCAGACCTTAATTGTACAGATTTTGAGGTGGTTCTCCGGAAAAATTTTGGTGTCCAAAAAAATTTTTTTGCCCCCTCCAACCCCCCACTCGCCAACATTTGGGGGGGAAATATGGCCATAGGGAATATGGAAAAAATATGGCACCGTGGTAATTTTAGACCGAATGTAGTAATTTATGAAACCGGATGTGGTAATTTCCCCTGAAAAAACCTGGTCACACTGCCTGCTCGTTGAGTGACTTGAGTGGGTAAAGATTTCAAGAATTTCACGCGTTTGATTTTTTGAATACATCTATTGTGCAATTAGCACAAGGGTACAGGGACGTAGCGCAGCATCTGAAGTTGGGAAGTGTCAGAGGATTTTACCTGAAATTTGAACTTCAATGTTAAAAACTAACCCGAACTGAAGTGTAATAATTATAATAGAGCTTTTTCTGATTGATTTCCACTGTCATAATAAGAAAAGGGGGTCTTCCCCCAGAAAATTTGAGTTTCACAGTTTAGGGGGTTACACCTCCACATCACCCCTGGTTGTTACGTCCCTGCAAGGATGCCAATACTGAGAATGAAGGGGACTGATATCCACCTACTATTTGGGGTGGGGGAATAATAGCGCCCTATCCCACAGCAGCTCTGTTCCAATTGAACAATAAAGTGACAATAATTAGATTACATGTACAATATTGTAATGTATAGATTATAATTATGCACTGTATGTTTGTATTTCTTTTCGTTCATGGTAGAGTTTACAGGTACAATAAGTATTATTACTATTAAACTTCAAATGTTGTCTGTACATAAGCCCCCATAAGCCCTCCCATGTATAAGCCCATCAATATTTATGGAATTATGGTATAGTTTGGTATAGTTGCACATACTACAATTTCAATCAGTCAAAAGACAATTTGCTTGCTGGCAATGAAAACTACTTATTTTCAATGGATTACATTGTTTACCTCGATTTCAAGCTATTGCTTTGTGTCAGGAAAATTCAGGAAGTTTGTATTTTATATGGTTTTGGTGTTAAAACAAGATCCAGTCTGTGGTGCATATAACACCTTTTCACAGTTTGCGATGCTATCTTGCCAGTTCTACCTACTCTCACATCCTTTTTGACATGTTTCAAATGCCTCAGCGAGGAATCGTATCCTGGCCTAGTGCACAGTTGATGGAACGTGACCATTTCTGGATAACACAAGAGAAGACTTAGGGACCATTCGTAGGTGGGACTTGGCGACCATTAGTAGGTGGGACTTGGGGACCATTAATTAGTAGGTGAGACTGGGGACCGTTAGTAGGTAGGACTTGGGGACCGCAAGTAGGTGGGACTTGGGGACCGTTAGTTGGTGGAACTTGGGGATCATTAATTAGTACGTGGAATCTATGCATGGGTATTGTTAGTAGGTGGGACTTGGGGACCATTAGTAGGTGGGACTTGGGGGACTGTTAGTGGAAAGAGCAGCTCCTAGACCAACATCGTCTATTTGCAATACAAATTCTCGGTCAAAGTCTGGGTAACATAGTATTGGTGCGGAGCAAAGTAATTGTTTAAGTTGTTCCACAGTTATTTTAATAGATGGTTTGGAGACTCGATGAAAGTACAATATAACTCATTAACTATGTTATTGTCCAGCTTTATGCAAGAATTTGGTCGTCACGTGTGTATTGTATTTTCGCTCAAATAACCAATAACAAGTTTGTGGTTGAGTTATCCATCCGTAACTCGAACAAATACTCAATTTAAACATTGGTATTGGTTGTGCGGGAAAAAATACAATACACACGTGACGAGATAGGCCCAAATTCTTGCATAAACCGAAACCAACATAGTTAATGAGTTATATTGTACTTTCATCGAGTCTCCAAACCATGTATTCTATTAACTGTGGTTGTTCAAAGGCCGCAGTAAATTCATCAGTCCAAACGGAATTATTGCTGTTCTCCTTTGAAGTGAGTTTCGTCAAAGGTTGAGCAACAGTAGCGTAAAGCCCGTTTTCCACTCACGTATTTCGCCGCCGCTGGCGAAAAATTTCGCCACCGAAAAAGTTCATTTGTTGTTCTTTCGTGCCGTCAACGAAAGGTCGAACAGAAGTTGAAAATTTTAAGCAACTGTAGCAGGAGAACAAATTTCTACAGCGGCGAATGAATGTAAAAAAATGATTTCTTTGAACAAATTTCTACAGCGGCGAAATAACGGAGTGGAAAATGGCATAATAGACCTTACCGTAATTTATTCACTTTTCACCCAATGGCCTCGTTTTCGTGTCAAATACTTATTCGTGTTTTGTGCTTAGTAGGGTTGAAAATTACTTTATTATTGAAACGAAGAACATCAAGAAACAAATTCGTCCAGGAGAACATGGGAATATAATTTTTATCTGCCCCTGACATGCCAAAATAAGTTAACATGGAAACGAGGTCATTGGATAAAAGAGAATAATCGGTCGCCGATACGAGTCGCCGATAATACCCAGTCAAGCCTAGAAATGTAGGCATACTTACAAACTTGGACTCGAAGAAAATCTGGACTCGAGGAAAATCCGGACTCGTCTTTGAGAAAACCCGGACTTGTCTTTTGAAAACCCGGACTCGAAATAGAAAAAAATGACGGATTCGAGAAAAGGACTCTGTGTCAGGGGCGTAGCCAAGGGGGGGGGGCGGTCGCCCCCCCCCCAATCGCAAAAAAACTATTCTCTGAAAAAGGCTAAATCCGTAGAGAAATGGGGGGGGGGTACACGTTACATCCTCGAAGCTGAAACGGATTAAGTACGTCTCGACTGAGGAAAACGACGAAATACTGGAAGAACTTGATTTCTAAAATCTCGTTAAAACAGTTGTAGATATGGTTCCAAGAGGAATAGATTTAGTTTAGATTTACATGTATATGCATTATGATAACATGAATATTCTTCTCAGACTTATTCTGTATCATATATAAAAGCGAGTAGAAACTTAGAAATGTCTGGGAAAATTTATGTCTTCGACGTACTTTATAATCTTCGGGATTCTGCAAGATTTCACCCCCAAAATGCTTGAAATCACATTTCAGGGACTCTAAATTTTAAAATTTTCCCTGGGGTGCATGCCCCCGAACCCCCCTAGAGCGTACTTTATAATCTTCGGAATTCTGCAAGATTTCACCCCCAAAATGCTTGAAATCACATTTCAGGGACTCTAAATTTCAAAATTTTCCTGGGGGTGCATGCCCCCGGACCTCCATAGATGGTCTCGCGCCTTCGGCGTTCGCTTCGCCCCCCCCCAAAAAATGAAGGTCTGGCTACGCCACTGCAGTCTGTGTACGAGAATGGGAAGGCTTTTTGCAAAATATTAGTAATAGTTAACATGATGAACGATGATCTCTTCATAACAATAATCAGCATACATCTTAGAATAAATTTCTGGAGTGCTGTTAAACTATGCTGGGGCCGGTTGTATAAAAAAAGTGATTAAAGTTAATTATGATGCGTGTGTTCCTCTTCCTCCCCGCTTTCTAGTTAGATATATAGAATACTAATTATTTCGACAAAGTGGGCCAGTCAGCACAATGCCTGGAATCTGGCTGATATGATGGCTGATTTACTCGAACCAAATAATTTAGGCACTTAGAAACTGAAATGCATTTATGCACGCATAATTGTATGCGAGTAGCTAAGTCTAACCCAGACCTAAATAACTAAAATCCTTCTCAGTAGGCAGAAATGTCTTGTCTGGAACCATAACAGACAACGTGACGGCGGCAAGGGGAAACTGATACCCCCCACTCGACCTCACATAGACAGCAATTATCCATTACGATTGCACGAGCCACAAGGCCTGATGCGCTACCGTGGACATTACGAAATAACATTAAAAACAATTTTCCGGACTCTAGGATGGAGCCCAATACGCATACCGTGATATACCTTATATTTTCTCCGCGAAGGGAAATCAGGCTCTGCTATCATGCAGCCTCAGGGTAACCGTGATAACGCCAATTAATCATCAAACGCGAAGCAACAGGCGTAAGCTACTTCTTGACATAAACTACTTCTTGACAAAAGAAGATTACAGATGCTGTATGCCTGTAACTTTGTAAATTTTCTTTTTCTGTTAAACAACCCCTTTAAGTTAAAAAATCGGGCGAGCAGGTCCTGTGTTAGTCAGTCTCCTTCTCAAACAGGCCGTCTGCATATCCGCAATGACTGTCTGTGATGGAGACTAGTCTTGCAAGTTTGAGACAGTTGAGTTATATTTAGAACAGTAGAACTATTTAAACAACTACATTTATTGTATCATTTGCTTTTTAAACCGGATTACAACTGGACTATTTTACTAATTATTATTATGTTTCATACAAGTGAATGAATAAATAAATGGATCAATAAGATAAAATGGCAAGGTAGTGGCTAAATGAAAACCGTACAAGGCTTATAATTTTTACTATATTGGTCCCAATATTGTAATTCCAGCTTTCTTCAAGTCTGCTTCTATTGTCTTCCATTTTTCGTACTCGTTTGTGTAACCAAGATAAAATGGTGTGTTTATACAATACTTTCCTTGGACTTTGCTTGTGCGGATATCTTGTACTATTTTTTTAACGATATCTTTACAAGAGTTACAAGGGGTAAGAAGGGTGTACAGAAAAATAGCACCAGGACACTCACGCTCTTTGTAAGTGTAAGATAGCATCATTTGGCCAGATGCTTTCTTTAGTAAATATTCACTGTGAAACTTATTTGATGGGTTTGGCGGTCTTGGGGTTTTTATTCTTCCTGCAGTGGCTACATTTGGGTACAAAGTAAAATCACGCGTACTTTCGCAGTTCTTAGCCAAATTGGGTTCGACAGATAGTGAGGTTGGCCAAAGTGGGGAGTCTGGCACTGTAACGCTGTAAACGTCCTTGCCCTTTCCGCGGCTCCAATTATCTATTGTCTCTTTAATAAAATTACTTTTTGGCGGAACACCACAAACATTGCTGACATCGTATACTGGAGCTGGTTTAACCTTGGGGTCACCTTTATGTATGTAAAGGACGGCATACTGCCCACCAACTGGTTGGTATGCCTTTCCAAAAGTGTTTTTCAGCGTCGTCAATATTTGATCCGGACCCCCGCCCGCGGTGGCAGCAATGGCTACTTCGACCGAAACGAGGGAGGCAGCCGTTAAAATGAGAAGTAGCATGGATTTCATCATCTTCCTAAAAAATAGGAGGTAATAACAATTTATTTCACATGATATTGAAAGTCAACCGGGCCTCGTGCATCCCCATCCTCATGAAGAACATCCATTTTGAGAACACCTCAGCATGGGGTCTTGTTACTCTAATAGATCGTCTTCATTGAACGTAGATAATTTTTCAAAGAAGTTTATGAAAGACAATTTACTTGTAATTAAACGACATACATGCAAAATTATAGAATATTAAAGACATTTTGGTTATCTATCTACAGTCACAATATTCCACAGATCATCATCCTTTGGCTTTGCCTTTGGCAATTGTGATGGGTATAACCCTATGACAAATTCGCTCCGAGCATTTAAAAATAACGGTTTAAAAAATTTAATATAAATGCCATTGGTTCTTGATTAAGAAATGCCATTTTGTATATTTCTAAACTCTAAAGTCAATCAAATCAAGTTACCATTAATAATTCATGAGATCCGGAAAGACAAAAGAAATAACTGCCGACTGCCGTGTCGATGGTTTTATATGTGATACTTGAAAAAAATCATGTTCATTTAAATAGACTTTAGCTTTGATTTTCTTGGCTTAAGACAATGTTTATTTTTAAAATTTCTTCGCCAATGAACTCATCAGATGCCGCGTCGTTTTTAAGCCATTTAAAACACTCGCAGTCCGGCTTTATCCGTACGGAGCTGCGCTCTCGTGTTTTCTATCTGATAAAGCACTCCTGCTTGTCTTTTAAATTATAGTACTTAATCAATTTAATGTGCTATGTTTTGTTTTTAAATATATAGACTGTCCACTATTAATTAAAGTGAATCGCACTAAAGCATTCTGAGAGCATACATCGAACATATTTAAGGTAATATATAGACTTTCTTATTGTATTTTTGGACTTGATCTGAAGCTTGTTTAATACAAAATTCTTCGTTTATTCATAGTTTATCTCAACTCTAACAAATGTACCGTATGTAAAATAATTGGTATAATTGCGGAAAAAAAAGTTCTGTTATAACCCTATATCCCTATAAACCCTATGACAAATTCGCCCCACACATTCAAAATTGTGTATATGTAAGACTTATATAATTATTATCATTGTGTATGCAAGACGTAATATAATATACAGTATATATAATTGTCTGGTTACAAAACAATAATTATATAAATGGTTCTTATTTAAATTAATGTGTCATTTAAAATCTAACATAAGGCAATGTTTTGAATGATTTTCCTACCTTATTTTGGGACTTGTTTTGAAGCTTTTTCACAAGATTCTTCCCAGTTCGTCTCAACAAATGTGGTATGGAATAACTGAGTGGAACTTAACGCACATCAAGTTTTAGTAAGCTCAGATGTGACATGCCTCTTCAACGATGAAAAAAGCACCATGCAGTTTCATTAACAGGTCAAGAAGCACCAGTATGAAAGAAGCACCAGTTTCATTTATACAGGTGAAGCTCTTTTTAATACAGAGACGAAATACTACTTGATCAAACAGATCAATACATTACACATGCACGAACAAATTTTCTTTGTCCCAAAGTTGGCATGACTATAACTTTGGAACAAGGCCCCGTTGGGAAGGAAAATTGCCAATTTTCCAAACACGAGCAAATAAAACAAGAAAACTTTGTCAAGGACAAATAATTTGGCAAATAATGAAAGGGAAGCACGACGCGTAAAACGGATAGTCGAAAAGCAAGAAATATTTAACGTTTGGAAAATGTTATAAATTATGTATGTGTCGAAAATCTTTCAGTCGCGCATGGCGCGGCACAAAACGTTTTTTTGACAAATTGTAGTTGAATCATTTACATGTAGCTGTGGCTAGAAATATTAAAATATGCATATAAAAGTATTGGACTGTTCAATCGTCATCTGTGTTTCACTTATAGTCACATTATAGAACTGTTCATTAAGTTCATTAATAATTTTTGTACCCGCATATTTGTCTTCTGTGTAAGCAAAATAATGAAAAGTACACCTAAATGCTTTCTAATATAGTTTTAAAGCAAATCAACGGAAGAAATTAAATGTACGTTCTGAAATTAATTAAATAATTTTGAATTGTATTTGTAGATATATTTATCAGGGCCTCTAAAGGTCCGTTTACACTTGGAATTTTTGCTACGATTTTAGGTGCGTTTTATCCGATTAGGTAAAACGCGGATATGCCTTTTAGAGACTCGAAAAGTACATTTCACACCCTATATCCGCGTTTTACCCAATCGGGTAAAACGCAGATACAGTATTAAAAACATATTTTTGAAAGAATAGGTCATCCGTCCGTATCCGCATTTTACCCTAACACACCCATGCATGGGTTTAAACACAATTGAATGGAATTTTATGCATGGGAAGTTATGCAGTTTAACATGCTCGTGCGATTACAATGCATTCTAAACTCCCAGAGGTAGTGAAGTTTGGGTGATTACAACAAAAGGTGATTTCTAAAGGGTACACTCTTTTAGACACCCATATTCTGAACCCATGGGTGAGTAAAACAGAATAGAAGTGAATTTTATGCATGACAAAGTTATCTAAAACCTTAATTTGGTTTCGTCCAATATACTGTATGAATTATGTGCTGATTAATTTTAACGGCAGCGCGTAAAACAGTCGTGTAAAATACGAGATCTTCAAAAAAAAATTAAAAAAGTAAATAAAAGTTTAAAAAGTTAGATTTTCAAAAAAAGTTTAAAAAGTTAGGTTAGGGTTGGGGTTAGGTGCTGCGAATTTATCATATATTGATAAATTCGGACGTGTTTAACAATTTACACATATAGTAAATTCAAAGGTGGAGCTCATGCTGAATAGACCTTATGCATAATGACGTCACAAGGCTTGATGCCCGCGAGGAATGTTGGTCTTAGTAGTCATCCGGCCTGGGAAAATTTCGATAGTGGCCATTTTGAATTGTTTAATTTTCCCGGGCGATGACCATTGAACTATAAATAAACTGGAAGGCTAACTCAGGGGGGGAAATTGAAGCCAGTGCATTTTAGTTTTTCTGAGTTATGAGCAGAAATACTCAACACTGAACGTCGGGCTATATATCAAATTGAAGCTATTGAAAAACGCTATTTGGTGTAGAAATTTCAAGACTTTAGCTAAAAGGGAAATATTGAAAAACTACAAACATAATTACCGATAATTTGCCGTTTTGCAGTTGTTTTTGTATTTTTTAAATATTTTCCTTTTCGCTGAAGTCTTGAAATTTCCACACCGAATAGCAATTTTCAATAGCTTCAATTTGATATATAGCCCGACGTTGGGGGCCAAGTATTTCAGCTCATAACTCAAAAAAACTATTTTGGCTTCATCAACTCATAGGCCTTCATCATAGCAGTTAGCCTTCCAGTTTATTTATAGTTCAATGGCGATGACTACTAAGACCAGCATTCCTCGCGAGCGTCAAGCCTTGTGACGTCATCGTGCAGAAGGTCTATTTATCCCGACTAACCCGACACATGCAGGACGCGCCGAAAATGAATGCGCAGTATAGACCCTCTGTGTTAAATCTACTTATTGAACTTAAACAATTTTTATCTTTTCGGACCCAACACAAAACAGTCACATGAAAACAGACGTATAATTTACTATTTCCTACTTGGGTCAGTTTCCTGCATGGCCACCAAACATCAATGGCACGAGTAATGAAAGGTTTTGCACCGCAATTACAATGCTTAATCGTCTAGATTATAAGGTATTTTGATCCAGGTCCTATACGAGCTATTGGTCTGCTCCATATTTAAAAATACAATACCTGCTATATGCGATGGATTTCCAATTTCATCAGTCATTTCTTCTTTCTTGATGTAAAAATTCGCACATTTCGCCATTTTTTGTCGTCTACTGGTACAGGAGACGCCATTTAACAATTAGATTAGACCTCGAGACTTGAAAGTTTTATTTATAAATACAACTAATACGAGGTGATTAACTAGTCCAATTGTTTTAGTCAAAGATCAAACATAAAATATTCCACAAAATAATTCAATAAAAAACGCGAGCCAGAAGCCAGGAAAATGATTGCTTTGCTACTCACTATCTATCGAGGAAAAGATAGCGAGAGTGAAAGAAATGAAATGAAAGACTTTAGCCAATCAAATTTTATTTAGCCAATCAAATATTTCTCTAGTATTTTCTCATATACATATTTCTAGCTGGCGCTAGAAATATTAAAATATGCATATAAATTAAAAGTATTGGACTGTTCAATCGTCATCTGTGTTTCACTTATAGTCACGTTATAGAACTGTTCATTAATAATTTTTGTACCCGCATATTTTGTCTTCTGTGTAAGCAAAATAATGAAAAGTACACTTAGACATTAGTCTTAAATGCTTTCTAATAGTTTTAAAGCAAATCAACGGAAGAAATTAATTGTACGTTCTGAAATTAATTAAATAATTTTTGAATTGTATTTGTTGATATATTTATCAGGGCCTCTAAAGGTCCGTTTACACTTGGAATTTTTGCTACGATTTTAGGTGCGTTTTACCCGATTAGGTAAAAGTCCGTAAAACGTGAATATGCCTTTTAGGACTCGAAAAGTACATTTCACACCATATCCGCGTTTTACCCATTAGGTTATCCGTCCGTCTGTCTGTATCCGCATTTTACCCTAACCATGGGCGTACGGGAAGGAAAAAATTAGGGGGGCGGAAAGAAATTTGCCCGACTTTTTCGGATTGTGCTCGGAGTTGTCAAAAAAAATTTTCCGGAGAAACTTTCCACAATCGTTGTCGACGGGGGGGGGGGGGGGGGAGGAGTGATTACGAAAAATTCCTATTAGATAGCATATTTCCCACCAAATTGACCGAATTTCCCACAAAATTGACAGAATTTGTCCCATTTATTTTTATAATAAGCCAATATTGCCCGACTGTGAAGCGAATATTGCCCAACTGGCTGTGTTTGCCTAACAAACTAGGGGGATTCCAGCCCCCCCCCCCCCCCCCCCGCCCGGTACGCCCATGACCCTAACCCACCCATGCATGGGTTAAACACAATTGAATGGAATTTTATGCATGAGAGTTATGCAGTTTAACCATAGAAATAATAAGTTTAACCTGCTCGTGCGATTACAATGCATTCTAAACTCCCAGAGGTAGTGAAGTTTGGGTGTTTACAACAAAAGGTGATTTCTAAAGGGTACACTCTTTTAGACACCCATATTCTGAACCCACGGGTGAGTAAAACAGAATAGAAGTGAATTTTATGCATGACAAAGTTATTTAAAACCTTAATTTGGTTTCGTCCAATATACTGTATGAATTATGTGCTGATTAATTTTAACGGCAGCGCGTAAAACAGTCGTGTAAAGTACGAGATCTTCAAAAAAAAATTTAAAAAGTAAATAAAAGTTTAAAAAGTTAGATTTTCAAAAAAAGTTTAAAAAGTTAGGTTAGGGTTGGGGTTAGGTGCTGCGAATTTATCATATATTGATAAATTCGGACGTGTTTAACAATTTACTCATATAGTAAATTCAAAGGTGGAGCTCATGCTGAATAGACCTTATGCATAATGACGTCACAAGGCTTGATGCCCGCGAGGAATGTTGGTCTTAGTAGTCATCCGGCCCGGCAAAATTTCGATAGTGGCCATTTTGAATTGTTTAATTTTCCGGGCGATGACTACTAAGACCAGCATTCCTCGCGAGCGTCAAGTCTTGTGACGTTATCGTGCATAAGGTCTATTTATCCCGACTAACCCGACACATGCAGGACGCGCCGAAAATGAATGCGCAGTATAGACCCTCTGTGTTAAATCTACTTATTGAACTTAAACAATTTTTATCTTTTCGGACCCAACACAAAACAGTCACATGAAAACAAACGTATAATTTACTATTTCCTACTTGGATCAGTTTCCTGCATGGCCACCAAACATCAATGGCACGAGTAATGAAAGGTTTTGCACCGCAATTACAATGCTTAATCGTCTAGATTATAAGGTATTTTGATCCAGGTCCTACGAGCTATTGGTCTGCTCCATATTTGAAAATACAATACCTGCTATATGTGATGGATTTCCAATTTCATCAGTCATTTCTTCTTTCTTGATGTAAAAATTCGCACATTTCGCCATTTTTTGTCGTCTACTGGTACAGGAGACGCCATTTAACAATTAGATTAGACCTCAGATTTGAAAGTTTTATTTATAAATACAACTAATACGAGGTGATTAACTAGTCTAATTGTTTTAGTCAAAGATCAAACATAAAATATTCCACAAATAATTCAATAAAAAACGCGAGCCAGAAGCCATTTTTTTAAAAAAAATGCGCCAAGAAAATGATTGCTTTGCTATACTCACAATCTATCGAGGAAAAGATAGCGAGAGTGAAAGAAATGAAATGAAAGACTTTATAGCCAATCAAATTTTATTTAGCCAATCAAATATTTCTCTATAGTATTTTCTCATATACATTTGTTTAAATTATTTGTAGCTGTGGCTAGAAATATTAAAATATGCATATAAAAGTATTGGACTGTTCAATCGTCATCTGTGTTTCACTTATAGTCACGTTATAGAACTGTTCATTAATAATTTTTGTACCCGCATATTTTGTCTTCTGTGTAAGCAAAATAATGAAAAGTACACTTAAACATTAGTCTTAAATGCTTTCTAATAGTTTTAAAGCAAATCAACGGAACTAACACTAAACCACATCATGTTACATGTTTAACCCTTGCATCTCGTGTCATATATATATATATATATATATATATATATATATATATATATATATATATATATATATATATATATATATATATATATATATATATATATAT
>CACRXK020001135.1:0-21470 GCA_902702795.2 Paramuricea clavata | reverse complement strand
ATGAATGCGCAGTATAGACCCTCTGTGTTAAATCTACTTATTGAACTTAAACAATTTTTATCTTTTCGGACCCAACACAAAACAGTCACATGAAAACAAACGTATAATTTACTATTTCCTACTTGGATCAGTTTCCTGCATGGCCACCAAACATCAATGGCACGAGTAATGAAAGGTTTTGCACCGCAATTACAATGCTTAATCGTCTAGATTATAAGGTATTTTGATCCAGGTCCTACGAGCTATTGGTCTGCTCCATATTTGAAAATACAATACCTGCTATATGTGATGGATTTCCAATTTCATCAGTCATTTCTTCTTTCTTGATGTAAAAATTCGCACATTTCGCCATTTTTTGTCGTCTACTGGTACAGGAGACGCCATTTAACAATTAGATTAGACCTCAGATTTGAAAGTTTTATTTATAAATACAACTCTAATACGAGGTGATTAACTAGTCTAATTGTTTTAGTCAAAGATCAAACATAAAATATTCCACAAATAATTCAATAAAAAACGCGAGCCAGAAGCCATTGTATCCTTCTGATAAGCCTTCTGATATATATATATATATATATCAGAAGATAAGAGAATAATTTCTATAATTTATATTTTACATTTTCGCGTATGCTTCCCAAAATAACATGTCTGACAGTCTTAGAAGTTGGGAAAAGACATTTTTGCACCACAATGCACGTCAACGGTTTTTGATTCGTTAATTAAAATACCATGTTTTTGTATATAATCACTAGATAGACATTTTTACAATTCAAGGATCCTTGCTAAAAAAATTCATTACCAATTGCAGGCTTTCTGGCATCCTTGTGTAAAAAAGGACAAAAGTAGGACTAGAATTTTAGGAAAAGTAGGAATAAAGTAGGAAAATGTGTAGAAAAGTAGGACAAAAGTAGGAGTTTTGGAGATGCAAATAACACAAAAATATACAAAATTGGCCCCCTAGGATATATGTGGTAAGGGGTAGACCATTAGATATCTGATGGGGAAGTTGTGTAAATTTTTGGTGCTCAATATTTTTATGTACTCATTCATCTATGCAAGATTTTTTTTCCCAAACTTTTAAGTTGTATAAGTATAAAAGCTAAGGCATCTGCTCTTCAGCAACACAATTTAAATGCATGTATTGGGCAACACAATGCACCAATCCACACTGCGGCAGGAGCATATATCAGGGCCGTAGGAAGCTCTTTTCTAGGGGGGGGGGGCTGAAAGCGAGGGCCGCCGAAGGCCCAAGGAAATTTTTAAATTTAGAGTCTCTGAAATGCCATTTCCTGGACTTTGGGAAGATTTGACAGAAATCTAATGGTCAGAAAACAGCGTTTTAGTATGTCGAAATTTACAATTTAGTAGTACTAAACGAGGTACTAAATGGGCGAAGACGTATTTAATTAACTATATATTAGATAAGTTGCAGAAAAGTATGGGTAATATCTTCATTCTTTGCAGTTTGTCATGGACTAAATGATAAAGGTCTGCATGATTTTGAAAAAAAATATGATTATTAGCAAATTATTGGGGTGCTGCAGCCCCCCCCCCCTCCAGTTGCTACGGCCCTGTATATATGATGCTTGGGGGGGGGGGGGGGGAGTTGAATATTTGGAATCTCTAGATCGTTGGAAATGGCACTTTCAGAGTCTTCATTAATTTATTGATTACGATTCTAGAGATGCTATGAAATTTTATACTCGGAAAATGTACTCTTCTCCTCCTGAGATCTTATGATCCGGGACACAAATAGGGAATAAAAATTACGAGTCCTATAGATCAAATTACGATAGCTATAACATACTGATTCCCCAAGCTGTCTTAAAAAAGTAGGGTTTTATGAGAAAAAGTAGGAAAATCATCATTTAATAAAAAATAGGAAAAGTAGGAAAGTTGAAGAAAAGTAGGAAAAAGTAGGATGGCAAGAAAGCCTGCAATTGAGCAATTGCGTTGTCCTTGACTCCTTGTAACTCGTAAAAGGGTCAAAATGGCGCCATATGGGGGAAAACGTGGCATATTGCACTTGTTATTTCGAAACGAGTTCTTTTTTTACAATGCATGAGCATATCATAAACTTCACCCCTGGGAAGTTTCAGCAAAGTGAATCTAATAAAATAATTAATAATCTTAATAGTATTTTGGCTTATACAGAACATTACAATTCAAGAATTGGTGGTTTTCAGAAAGTGTTTTCTGAGGGCAGTAGAGTGTAGTCATTCAGAAATGTGGACTACACTGACAGAACTGAGCCTGGATGGAAATTAAACTGCCGCAAGATAGTTCTCAGTGAAATCCACCAATAGTATATAAACTATAAAGTAATCTTTCGCGTCATTAGATCTATATATATATTATGAGACTAATTCACGCGAAGCCGGAGGAATTTGGAACGGTAAATTCATGACAGCGTGTAACCCGCGTGTGGAAGGCCAAGAGACTAGGGCATGGCGGGCATGCTGCTCACATTCGTCATTCGTCCAGTTTTATGTGTCCCGTGCGCAGGAAGAAATTGTCTCAAATTCCTCCGTTCTCGGGTGAACGTTTATTTAATTAAACATAAATTATTACAAAACTGTTAAGTACAATATCGAGTTAGATTAATTTATTTACTTATTATATACTAGTAACGTTTTTATTATTTTTTTATTTATAAAAGTGTACTTCATACACAGGGAGCCCAAGCGTTGATCTGTGTTAGTGTTGTATGTTTTTCAGTTTCAGTTTTAGTGTCTTTATATTGCCTTTTAATTGAATTATAACACTAAATTACACTAATATGTCATATAATAATAATACTCCTATTATAGTCCAACATATAATAACAACATATAAGTTGATTTGTATGTTTTTCAGTTTATCTATTTAAGATCTATTATTAGCTTATATAAAAGCACCGCCTTTCGAACCTGACAGCCCGTTCGCAGGATACACGCGTTATTTCGCACTGAAATAATTTATATTGTTGCCGCCCCCTATTTCAAATCCCGCGTGTATCCTGCGAACGGGCTGTCAGGTTCGAAAGGCGGTGCTTTTATATAAGCTATTAAATAATAGATCTTAAATAAATAAACTGAAAAACATACAAATACAAATCAACTTATATGTTGTTATTATATGTTCGACTACAGGAGTATTATTATTATATGACATATTAGTGTAATTTAGTGTTATAATTCAATTAAAAGGCAATATAAAGACACTAAAATAAATAAACTGAAAAACATACAACACTAACACAGATCAATGCCTGGGCTCCCTGTGCTTCATACAAACTAAAGTCTAAACTAATTTAAATTTGTTTTCATCAAATATGTATACTAGCTTTAGTGATACCTATATTCTATAATCGGTAATTGTCATGGTCAATACAAATTACGTTTTTGTTATAATACACAGCCAATTTAAATCTTTTTAATTCAGGCAAAGTTTTGAATTTTCAAACAAGCCCAACACTGCCCCACATTAGGGCCATTTATATGAGACAAAATAAGTCGCGACTTAAATAAGACGCGAGTTTGTCGTATAAAAGGTACAAAATTCTTATGAAAGACGCGTCTTGGATAAGACGCGACTTAAATAAGAACACGATTTTTAGCTGTTCTTATTTAAGTCGCGTCTTAAATAAATTATTTTGGATAAAAAGTCTAACTACACATGCCCAAAACTTGAAACAACGTAAAATTATTGGCCTTGCATATTAAAATAAAAACAACCAAAACAACATTATAGCTATAGCAAGTAAATAAGTACATTATAAGCAACCCCGGGGGTTAATAGAGGGTTGGGGTAATACATTTAAATTATATTGTATTTCTATTGTAAATATTGTATTTTTAAATAAATAGAATGCTTTTGTTTGTACAAAGGTATTCGAAATGTATATTACATGCACTATACCATGACGCTTTAATGGTTGAAGTTAGCCTCGACAAAATTTGACTGAAATTCTTGGACAAGCTGTGTGAAAGCTGCGACGACGTCATCACCATCCTTGGGAGCTAACTCAGTGAGCGAGACAGAAATTGATTGCAGAACTAACATGAAATCTTTCAGTAAATTATATGCATCTCCTTGCATTAATCCATTTTCTTGTATTAAAGCTTTGTAGTTACCATGGTTGAAGAAGTCGTAAGCGTAAGCATTGAGGTCAACATCAACTTCGAGAGTGGGCACCACTTTAACATCTGTGTATACCTGAACAAATATAGAAATTACTTGATTACTATGACCACAAATAACGGTCTATGCCAATTCATCAAGAACCTATATGATAAACTCATATCATATATACAGCTAATTCAATTAAGGTTGTTTTTGAAGGTCAAAACCTTCGACCAGTCGACCTCTAAGCGCGAGATGCACGATGTTTATTATTATGAGCTCGAGATTGTTTATGCATGCACGTTAGCATGATCTATACAGTAGCTACAGGGTGTCTCCCAAAAAAGTCCCCCTTTAGAAATCACTCTTGTGCGTTATTATACCTTTGGGAATTTAATTTAATTGTACATGTACTGTGGAAGTATTTACAACTTCTCTTAATTCCGGAAGTATTTACTGTATAAGTAGTTAACGTATAAGTTGTTCGCCAAATCACAGAATGAAGATCAGTAACAGAACGGCCACTCGGCGGTGCAACGTGTCCTCTTTTTTTATGCAAAAAATATGCCGTTTACTGGCCAGAAGACGGAGCAGCCAGCCAGTACAGCGTGTTTATCGGCCAGGGCCAACATGCGTAATGCGACATGCGCGAAGACAGAAACTTCAAAGCTTCCGACGTAAGTGGCCCTTCTGTATGGATCTTTATTCTGTGCGCCAAATACACGTTGCTCTGTAGTCAGTTGAACCATTCTTACTCGAACTGATGGTAAGACGAATTTGTAGTTTGACATTTTGTGTTGCTGTTCGTTTTAGAAGCTATTTTAAATTCCCAGAGGTATAACGTTTAACAACAAAAGGGACTTTTTTGGGGACACCCTGTAGTACAATCTGCAGTCACAAGTGCAGCTTGGTACACATCTAGACACGCGTATTGATGACTTTCGTATTGATATACATGCAACTTGCTCTCACAAAGCGCATGTGGCGGTACAGCACGGGCCATCAACGCATCCGATTTCTAGTAGAAGGTTAAAGTCATACGTTCGAGCGTTCTGTGCCAGCGCAGGTAGCGACAAAAACACCACAGTAAAACTTCGACGTTTCGAGCGAAGGGCCTTCGCTACTAACTTCCCGACGAATTAAGGGACTTCCTTTGAAACGTCGAATTTGTATTTTTTACGTAGTTGAATCCCTACCCATCTACAGTTTTCCGAGTCATATATTACCTGATAACGAATATTTGAAATAAGATCCTGAGAACTATACAGTCGATTATCAGTATTGCCAGATAATGCTGCAAAAGCTGAACATGCTTTATACGGCTGAGCAACGGATTGAAGTTTATCATCCAATGTCACTGCTGGTGAATTGAATTGATAATTCTCTGATGAAATTGATTTGGTGGAAGATAATGGTAACGTCACATCTTCTCCCAAAGTGTCGTACACATGAGCAGCCACTGTGCGGAGATATAGATCAAATACGTCATGAACTTTCTTGTTGTACTCCGCAAGACCAGCTTCAAACATGGCGGGTAAATTGTCGAGAACAACTTTGGATGTACTACGATGACGACGCAACAACATTTTATGCAGTTTACGGCGGGCAAACAGATGACATAACACAACCACCAAAGATTTCAAGAACTCTTTAGAAAATTGTCCATCTGAAAAAATGCACAAAACTTACTAGTGTCAGTGGTCGTACGATAAATTCAGTGGAAACTACTTTACTCCAAATCTATTTGAGCTGGCCTATCTTTACAATTAAAAACATAACATCGTCCAATAGGGGCTTCGAGCCGGATGGATTTGCAAAACCACTCATGGGAATTCGATTAAAACGGCACAGTAGTTAATCGTATATATTTTTTTATCTCAGCCTCATGCAGGGCTCCTCCCAATAAACACCTACATGCACTAGGCAAATGTTTTTTAGTCAGGAATAACTGAAATCGCGCCTGTGAGGTCCATTGAAACTACTACTACGTCTAACAAGCTGGCGTCTGGAAAGTGCCTGAACATTTTGATGTCTTTACTCTTTAGTAATTATTTAGAAATCTTCAGCAGTTCATACTTAAGCCATTTTTCTTGGTGTGGACTTTGTTTTACAATTTAAATAATAAGTACGAAACGTACCATCAGATCTGGAGCCACTACAAAACTCATGAAGAAGTCCATCATGTAAAAATGTGATCAAGACAAAATTGGAGGGTTCGTGATAATGAAGATGGGTCGCCAAGCCAGCTAAACCTTGAGGATGGCCTTTCTCATCAACTAATCCCTAAAAGTATATTAAGATATGAATACCATAATAATTTATTTTTAATTGATCCCGAGAAGACAACGATTAAAGATAGAATTTAAAATGATCATGTTAATTAGAAAGGTTATGCACTGTAGAAACAATTTGTTGCAAAACCACCGAAGGAAACAATGAAATGTTCAAATATTTTCGTAACAATATCTCCTAGGTTTCCCTGAGCATTACATTTTAATTAAATATGGAAAACGGCGATATTTCCATTTTCATAGTTGTTTATGGATTTTGTTGTATGTGTGATAAGCCTGTCGTATTTCACCATGAAGACATGAAGTAACACATGTGTAAAGAGGCTCACAGTATTGCCTATTGGGCTATAACATGGGGGTTCAGCGTCACCCGTGGTGTAGATATCTAATCCTCAGACAGTGTGCATATGCGATTAAAATAACCAAGTAAAAAATTGTTCTGCATACCTGGCGTACTAACAACTCTACACTGAACAGAAAATGATGTTTCAACTGAAGATCAAGTTCCGGTTGGTTCTTACAGATCAACGGATTCTGTAGAAGTGTTAAAACTTGATTCATCGCAATTTTACGATCTTCTACTTTATTCACAAGAAGAAGCAAGCGCAACACCAAGGAAACATTCAATGGAAAATTTCCAATGATACGAGGCAGGTTCACGGTCATTAGACGTTGTATTTTCGCTTGAGGGATGCCAAAGAAAATGACATGTCCAATCAGATCATAACCACGCCGTCCAGCTCTGCCTGAGATCTGATGATACTGGAGAGTATTAAGATACACTGAATCATTTGCAAATACAACCGTCTTACATGGCATGTGAATTCCTAGTGCTAAAGTTCCAGTAGCGAACACAACTCTTACAAATTTCTTTCGAAATAACATTTCGACAGCACTACGTTTTCTTTGAGACATTCCAGCGTGATGATAACTCACTCCGCGTCTGAGACCTTCTTTAAACCTTTCATCACTATCGCTGCCCTTCGTTCCCCATGTCTTCAACCTCTCTGCGATAACTTCAGCATCTTCGGCATCTAGGACACCTTTTCCTGCAAAACTACAGCTTTCTGGTGGAGGATCATCAACCAAAAAACAACTTGCTTCAGCTGTTGTCTTTCTTTTCTGATGGCAATCGTCATGGCCAGCTGACCTTATCTTTCGCATCACCTCGACTTCCTCTGTATCACGTTGCCGCTTTTCTGCCTTAGCCTTTTTTCGTTCGAGTTTCTCTTCACGTTTTCCTTTACTTCCAAGCTGCTCCTCCCTCTCCTCGAGGCATTCGATCACTTCATCAGCAAATGTTTCACACAATGCCCGGTCAAAACTGAAGAATATCACAGGGAGCTGGTCATTTTCCATCAGTTCCTCCAGTAATGGAAAAATCTGAGAAATGAGGAAACGATATTTTAAAATTTTGGGACCTGACCAATTCATCGTACGAACTGGACGAAGACTATCGATCACTGTGTCCACTCGTTCATCGTTTGTTTTAACGTAGGTCATGAATTCTTCTTTCAAAGCATTTTCATAAGATCTAACACTTTGTTTCGTGATGAATGTTTCATCCTTAAAATACAATTCTGGTGACAATCTCAGTAATGATTCTTCCTTAGCAAAAGCCTTTTGCAAAGCATCATAAAACGCCAGAGTTTCTCTTGGTGAAAGACTGACATGTGCAGGAAATGTAGGCGACTGCTTCAGCTGGCGCAAGGTTAGAACGGAACATGGGTGAATATGTTCGATCATTGGCTTGGACTCTCCTTTCCTGGCTGGCAGATAGTTGAACTTCTCTAGATCATTGTATCTTTCGTTGTGCGTTACTAAAGCAACTTCGTAGGACTTTGGTGAGTTTGGACGAAGTTTGTTGTTCCTTGTGTCACGATCAAGCTTGTCATTCTCGGCACTTTGCAGCCATTTGTGAAGGTCATCAGGGTTTTTGATGGTCGCTGATAATGCCAGGAACGGACACCGAATCATGAGCAGAAGATGTTCCCAGACCTCGGCACCAATCTCTGATCCAATGCAATGAACTTCATCAAACACAACATATCTGATCCTCGCAACCCAATCTTGTCTGGCGGGAGAGAGAAGTAAAATCTCAAGACATTGGGGGACTGTCACCAAGATTTGACATGTCAGAGCATTGAGACGATAATCACGTGTGAAGACGCCATAAACACTCTTCCCCGGGGGCATCTCTTTCTTGTATCTGCGAGAGAAAAAGTCTGTGAGGAATTGAAAGGAGAGAATTCAAAAATCTGTGAATGTTGCATTCATTGTAACTATAGTTAACGTATTAAATAATTTGATAACCATTTCCCGAACTTGCTCGCATGCACATGTGAAAATGATATGAAGTGGAGCCTGGAAATCTACAAATGAATGTATATTCAAGTAAATTCGGAAAGTGTCTATTACACTATTCATTGTAGGACTCAAACACTAGTTCCGGTTAATATTAATTAGGTAATGAATATTTATTGACACCTGTTGATGTCGTTTGTCTCTACCAAACACCGCACATTACCTGATAATCATACCTCAGCACTAATTAGACCTATGGTAGGTTGCTTACTGCTGTTTGAAGAATGGGGCCATTCATGCTTTAAAGAATAACTTAACCTCCATTGAATACAAAAATACCCAATTTCAAAATTTGTAAAGAGAATGATGTGGCATGGGAACTCGCCAGATCTCAACCCAATTGAGTTTTTTAGGACCACTAAAAGCGATCTGTCTATCGTCGGTTCGAAGAATACAGCTGACTTGGCTCAATTGTTGCAGGATGATGCCTCGAGGTGATGGAGAAGCGTGGTGGTTACCAGGGGCGGACATATAGATTTTGGGTGTAATCACGAAATGAGACCGACCCACCACTGAAATGTGAATCCAGACCGACTCTTGCTGGGTTGGTGTGTTACAATAAAATTGAGTACAAAGCATGGAAATTGATGTCATTTATTAGGAATTTTGCAAGAACACGTACAGTTTGCTGTGAAACGTCATATTTCTATCAAGTGTCCGCGCTTAGTCAGTTTTGACCACGGATTTGCGATTTCGTCAAAATCGATCGTGTGATTCGTGTCTGTTAGATCGCGCTAACACGCAAGAGCCACGATTTCACTGAGGCGTTCCTGGTTCATTACTGAACGTAGTTTTCACTAAATCCAACTTTGAAAAGCTGCGCTCGGCAGATGCGGATGTTACATGAACTGTCAGGCGGGTAACTAGGATTTTTGATTGACCAAGACATTTTTGATTTTTTAAGGCTTAGAAACGTTATCTCCTGCATTCTGGGAGCAGTTCAAACGAAAAATCAAGTTCATAAACAGTGACACAATGACTATAATTTTATACTGTAGTTTGCCCCCAATGGCCCAATCCTGAGGGTAAGAATTACATTCTTGGTCAAACACAATCAGGTGCATAATAAAAAAGTGTTTGTGCCCAATTGTGGTAATATTTAGGGCACTGGCCCGCACTTTTGTTATTGGGGTACTTCTTGTGCACCCACACAGCCTCCCACTTCTTACGTCACTGTAGGGCAAAAAGAATGCTTCCTTAGATGGAGAGAACTACAGACGAAAACTCAAGTTCAATGACAGACTGTAGACTACAGTCTGCCGTTGAACTTGCGTTTTCCTATTTCAAATTTTTTCACAAATATTCTTACGGAGTTACCGACTCGATTGACTCATACCCAGTTACCAACCTGACTGTAAGCAACAATTGGAAACATCGTCTAGTCAGTGGAAACAATGTTTCGCTCTGGGATTTCAGATAAACCAGGGCGTCGTTCACTGATCGCATTTCTTGATTGCAGTAAGCATATAAAACTCTTATGCATATCGTGCTACATGCATGTGAACATTTGTGAACATACTTCCTAATATAACTCGGCTAAAAATTCGCTTTTGCACTTTGCATGTTAAAAATATAGTTTAAGAACCGGAGAAATATTGTAACTAATGTAAAGCTATTTTGATCGAGATTCATCGCATTTCGAAGTGCCTACCTACATGCATTTCGGGGTTTGAAATTTTCGCTAATATACAATATCACCCGTGAATGATCTTTGCAGAGCCTAAATTCCAAATAAAAGTGCAACCACGTAATCGTGACATATAGATATAAGTAAATGGAAACTTCATCCCTTGGCGCGGGTTTTGACTTATAATTCGTTCATAAACTCGCGAAATAAGTACGTAATATTTCTTCTTATTATTTCTGAACTGCTTGATTACGTTTGAGGAAATTTTCAACTCAATAGTTTGAGTCTGATACGTTTCCGAGTTTCAAAAATATTTAGTTTGCTTCGCAAAGCACGTACGCGTGTAAACAAACGCATAATTTTGAGACCGACTGCACTCAGTTAGGCAGCGTTTACACTGTACCGTTTTCGTAGCGTTCTCGTATTGTTCTTAATCCTCAAGGGAACGCAAGACAATAGTCTAGTTCCCTCGAACAATACGAGAACGCTACGAAAACGGTACAGTGTAAACGCTGCCTTAGAGATCGACTGGATCATTTCTCTGGGGAATTACGCCCCTGGTGGTTACACCCATTGTTAAATCATTGATGGAGGCTGAGAAATTCTTCAAAGCATGAATGACCCCATTCTTCACACAGCATTAAGCAAATAACCATAGGTCTAATTAGTGGTACAGTAGGTTTGATTATTTGTGAAATTATGCAATTATATTTCGAATTGGTTTAAAATCAAGGGAAATATATTTTGCTCTTATTGGGATGTCGGAAGTGTATTTAAAATAATTTTTAACACCAGAAGATTTTTTTTTATTTGAAAAATATTTTCCATGCCCAGCATGACCTTGTAACTAAACAAACCAAGTGCTGTAAACAACACGACCCATGTAATATTTTTTCACTTTTCTATATATCAAACGGTGCCATCTACTGTAGCATTCAAGGGTATTTGGTATGGCTTTTAAAGAGATTCTGTACAACACGATTTTGTACACGCATAGTCGCATATGTATTACATACGTAAATTATGAGTGTATGTATATGCAGGATCTAGTACGTGCGACGGGGCAAGTTTATATAATTATAATTTTCACTCTTACTTTTCATCCACTTATAGGGAGAATTTCAACTAGAACTGGATCTCGCACTGAAATCTCAACCTCCCTAATATAGTGAGACAAATCGTCTTCATCATACAAAAAACCCATATACCTTGCACAACAAGTTGCCGCAACTTGGTTAACCAAAGCCTTCGTTGGTGAAATATAAACAACGACACCATCATTATCTTCTTTCAGCACTCGCTCCATGCAATAATAGGATGCAAACGTCTTTCCAGAAGACGTTGGAGCGATAATCAACGCCGACTGTTTGTTATCAACTGCATCCAACAGCTCCCTTTGCCAGGTTTCAGGAATAAAATGCTCAACTCTGCCGTCTCGATCAGTCCGTGTTTCTCTCTTCAACTTATCACCAAGGTTGTGCAATTGGAACCTTGAACTTGGTATTTTCAAACTGTATTCATCATCAGATTCAACTGCCTTTCCTGTCAAGTTTGTCTTCAAGACAATATCGTTGAAGCCAAGACCATTTAGGTATTTAGCCACACTATATTTATCTTTCCGTGCGAGAACGTCTTTACTATTTTCAACCAACTCTCGAATTGTAAGAAAGAGCATCTCAGCGTCACTGTCATCTTCTTTCATCTTACAAGATTCTTTCCATTTCTTCCACAGGATCCTTGCTTTTGTTTGTAGAACAACAATCCTTACCTTTCCTTCCGTCACTCCTCCAAGAAAGCGATTGGCAATATCAACTGCTACATCATATTCTCCTACGCCTTCAAGCTGTTTAACCTGTTTCTCCTTATTCAGCCACGAATCTTCTTCTTTCTCCAATTTTTCCTCTTCCTTTTTCATCCTATTTTTTTCTTGGATATCTAAGGCTTTCTTTGAAATCTTGTTTTTCTCTTTTTTCTGGTTTTTATTTGCTTTCTGAACTACGATTGGCTTGTATTTTCCTTCGCCTTGTAATGACTGTCCGTATCTCTCCATGTATCTAGCATATTTTTGTTTTCTTTTCAAGGCACGCTTGTCCTGAATGTCATTGCTATTGTCTTTCGTTCTGTCATACTCATCACTAAGTGGCTTGCCAGAATGCCAGTGGTATTTCTCATCAAAATCGTTCCCGCTCACCACCAAAGCTGCAACATCTGGGTCATTTATATCTAGCTTCTTTACCGACGTATTTTCGAGAATAGTTCCGGCATATTCATTCAACAACGGGCACTTCATCTGGATTAATCCATCTTTCTCCTTCACATCGACTTGCTTTTCGCTTTGCTTTTTCTGTAACGGGTATTCAGAATATTTGGCTGGAATTCGTGCTCTTTGATTTTCTAAATCTGCATTCATTTCTTGTGTAGTATTACACAAGTGGTTCTCGTTATTTCCGAGGTACTTAAGAATAGGGGACGCCTCAAGCTTTTCTTCACCATCCAACAACAAAGATGATACAACATGAACGAGAGATTCAAACTTTCGTTGGGAACTATCAGATAATGGAAGTTCACACCCATCTCTCTTGCTTGCTAACAACAAGAACAGAACTTGGTGGAGCAACCGTCCATCCCACGCGTCACATATTCCTGACATTGACCATGGCGAGTCTTCATCTTCAAATGCTTGTATAAATACATCAAGAACTTCTGCCATGATAAACTGTAATTTTCCAAGACTTTCTTTAACCTGACGGTCTATTGCCGGACTCGTTAACAAATTATCAGAGTCATCCAGGGAAAATGCTCTATACTTGAGTGGAAGTTGTGTGAGTAAGACGCCATGAAGTAGCAGGACACGAACCAGATCATGTTGAAAATCTTGGTTTTCAGCAGGCTTGAATAACTTTAGATAAACACTAACTGTGAGTGCATGAAGGATAAGGCGACAATCGATGACACCGTCTTTATCTTGACATGCTACATCAAATATGAATGAATTACTGTTCAAATTTATCAAAACACAATTAATGACTTCTGGTAAATTGGCAACATCAAAGCTACCAGTAAACGCATCCACGTTGAGGGTTTCCACTGGCAATGGAACTTTCCACTTTCTGAACATTGGGGAAAACATAACATGAAAACCATTGAGAGTGGATGTACCAAACTCTATGCCATACGTAAACGCACAATTCAATTCTAAACTAAGAACTCGCAAGAAATGAAGAACGAAAATTCTCGAAACATGTTGAGGAATTAATTGTTGATCCTTGTGTTCAGATAAGATTTCACCATCAGAGAGAAGCATAAATGAAGGGACAAATTCCTTGATATATTTAAAAAACTCAGGATCCCACGGACTTTCAAACTTATACAGAACCTTATAGCTGACATTGGCTAAAAGATGTTGCATGATAACTTTGCGTGCGAGGTAAATACATGGCTGAGATTTCCAAACTTCTTCAAAATCCTTGAAAAATACAATTTGAAAGACGCCATCTTTGCGGACAAAAAGATGAAGGTATCGTTCAAAGAGGTAGACAAGATGCAAGAACTGACCGCTATAAATCCAATCTAAATTTTTATCTAAAGCAAGTTCCATTAACAATGAATCCCCATCGATAAGAAACATTTCAGCATCAGCAAACTCATTCATTAAGTTTAACATTTTTGGTTGTATCTGGTGAAGGAATGTCTCCAGGTCGTGCATGTTATTTCTCCCGCATGTTCTCTTCTCTGTTTCATCTGTGCAAAATAGAAGCAATTACACTGAACAAAATAAAAGAATATTTTCCTAATTTCTCATTAAACGATAAAAAATAAGCGGCATTAGGTTCAGCCTCAAAAGTTAGACTGATATAAAACATATAATCAGTCTGAGTCACTGACGTTTCTTTCAGGAAGTCTATCAGATACATAAACTCTTGGCCTTGCTATAACAATTTACGCCCATCTGATATCAATTGAACTGATTTTATATTTAAATGATTTAATAGTCGTATTATTTATAGCCAAAGAAAGGCAATGTTTCCATACCATAATCGTCCTCACTAGATGAACTGTCCATTGTTGTTGAGATGTCACACTAGGCCTAGTCGTTCAATAAAACAAATGAATGAAATGTTACCGTATAGATATAAAACAATATTTCTAGAAACTAATTTATAGTAAGGTTTTTCAACGAGGAAATAAGTTAAACGTTAAATAAAACGATTGAATAAATTAGCGTTAAAATGTCATTGTCACTGTCACTGTCGACAATGAATTTTTAAGCCACAAAAATTGTGTGACGTAAGCACTTCTAAGGATTATTACACGTAAATTGAATATGATAGTCGTCATGCATGGTAATGTACTGATTAAGCGCCATCGTTCGCGTTTTACGAGAGGAATCGAATGTTGGGAGAATACGAGAGAAGCATATTCTGTGGTATTCTCCCAGCATTCCTTGAGAAATGACAAGCTTGTTGCCAAGCGACAAAAAACATATGCTAAACATTTGAAACATAAACCAAACGAATGTGGAAAAACGCGGTTTGCGAAAAGTTTGAAGTTAATGGTTATGGTCCAGACACCCCGGACGCGATTCGACAATACGACGCGATTTATCGATTTTCACTGACCGATAATTTTGATCCTAGTTTGAATTTTCCAAATATTTAGAAGCGCTATAACATTTTGAGTTATTTGGTCCACATATCTTTAAATTACGCTTCAAAATTCAGTTAATTAAATCAAAACAGAGAAAGTCAATTGTCCATTTACTGCACGGTGAGGACATTCTCATTTCTCACCAATCTTCCAACAGGATAGGAGCAGTTTAGTACGGCAGGTGTTTTTTTTTTTTTTGCCAGTGTGCAAAGGACCTTTTTGGATCTTCTAAAGCCCCGCTCCACGGTCCATGGTATGACCATGCAGGGCTTCAAATTTGTGGTATCCCGATATCCCGGCAATACCAGATTTTAAATTTGGATACCGGAAATCACAAGCTCAGTATCTGAAAAAAATTCTGTCCACGACTGATATTTCTTGACCAAATACCATTGCGGGCATGCAGTGAAGACGTGCTTCGAAATTCAAAGCAAGAAGCATTTACTTCATGCATATAATTGCATATTAGTTTCTCATCCCCCCCCCTGCATGGCTTTTTGCGCAGCCGCCCCGACAGCCACTTCCTCAGTGGCCATTATAATACAAAAACAAACCAAATTTTACAGATTCATTTGCAAAATACACGTACCATTTCTTTCCCATCGTAGATGCTTTTTCGAAGCTCAAATTGATATCTTGGTATCATACCGGAAATCAATGAAAATTTTAAACAGAAAATTGTAACACTCTTAATATAATAGCCAGTTGCGAGGACTTTGCCTTTGGGGGGGGGGGGATTAACCTGAATTTTCCAACTTAACGTTTTTACCTGATTTTGCGACGCATACATGCCGAGAACATTTCAGCTGCTAATTAATATTTTTTATACATTAAAGAAAGCGATATACACTTTGGTATTCATTACTGTTTCTTTGCAAGCTTCTTCTTAAATAATTTTTTTTTAAATCTCTTCGAGTTCCTTCAACCAAGATATATATACTGTAGGTAGCTTTGTGTTCTGCGTCGCAAACATTTTTCCAGACATACCAAGAATTTTCCGAGGATATCGTAATTTTCGTGAACATACAAAAATCTTTTCCCGACATATCATAATTTTTCCGAAAATACAAATATTTTTCCGGACATACCTTAATTTTTACGAAAATACAAAAAACATTTTCCACAGATATAGTTATTTTTCCCAATGGGTCATTCCAGAAAAGATCCATACCCCCCCCCTACGGAGGAAATTGAAAATAACCCCCTCCCCCCCTTCGGACATCCTTGAATGGTTCATCCTCCTCCCCTCTCCGGACATCCAAGCCCAAAATTACCCCCCTCCCCTTCGGACATCCACTATTTCTAAATTTTTCTAAAGGCTACCTCGCCGTTTGAAAACGTCAAATTAGACTACGTTCACACTACGCGCGAGCGAACTAATGCGGGCAGAATTTACGTGTGTTCACACTACCGCCATTACAGTTTGTTTACAAATTGAATTAGCACTGGTGTAAACCCAAAATATTTCAAATAGACCCAAGAAATTTAACTGAAAAGCATTCGAGTTTACACGTTTGTGTTCACACGAAGCTATCAAGCGCTCCGCCGTTTTCACCTCGCTCCGTTTAGAAACCGTGCTCAAATTGTTACGGCAAAAGTGACGTGAAAGTTTTCAAATGATTTGCTCCAGCGTAGTGTGAATTAGCGATGGCTTATTGTGACTTTTCTACACTGTTTTCAAATAGCTCCGGCGTGGCGGAACACTTGGCGGCTTCTTGTGACTTGCGAACACAAACACGTGGCAGGTTTTGTCGGATAATTTCATTGCAGAAATTCACTTCGAAATTCGTTCAAGTAAAATTCGGACTGAAATTCGATGTAACTTGCGACTGATTGACAAGCGTTGCTGTGTTTACTTACATGTTAATACATTTTGTAGTATTACTGCATTCCTTAACCTCGCCCTTAAATCCTTAATATGAAAGCCATTTCTATTTTCTAGATACGCACCTCGCAAGGAAGCTTTATTGACTATATACTAAAACAAACTGTTTTGAGTTCAGTTCACATAGCAGTCTCTTAACTCGAGCAACAGTTTAATAACTATTATTTTTAACACTTGAATAATTCAAACTTATATATATACGAACGAAAACTGCAAACTATATAAATAAAGCGTGTCAATTTTCGACTCATTCTCAACATGCAGGATACGCTTTTGGTGGCCATGCATGCAAAAGTGGGCCGCTTATTTTGCTTACAAGTTACGTGGACGTATAATTATTGCTGTTACATAAACGTTCCGGTGTTCAAGAGCTGCATATATATAGCCGATAAAAATTATGAGGCGCGGAATCGGACATTATTCTGAACTTATTATATAACATGCTAAATTCAAAATATATATGGCATATTTTACATACACAGTGATAATTTTCAAAAACTTGTGCTAAACTTATAAAGGCCATTCTAAACATCATCATATACATTCAGAATTTCTTGCATCGTGTTGTCAAATTATATAACTTATTCTAAACTTTTAAATAACATGCCAAAGTTTTTTATAACTTGCCAAACTTTAATTTTGCCGCGACCCATTTTACATCGTATTCCAAATTTTTATGAGACATGCTAAACTTTTATGATATGCTGAAAGCACTTTTATATCGTGTTGCATAATGCATTGCGGTCGCGTGCCTGCACAACCCGACAAATCATAGCCTGTGCCTGAGCTGAAAATCGGCAAATAAGTGGAAACCTTCAAACTGCGCTTGTAAATTGTAATATTGCTCACGAAGCTAGGAACTTATTGGACAATTTCGACGATCGAAATAGTTTGGCAATCTAGAGGCAGTTGATGCAATCGACATCAACAACAACGCAACCTGCTCCAGAAGGCGACAAAGAAACAAGTGTGACGGTCGTAGGCCCATAAGGGGGGGGGGGCATAAGTACAAATGCGAGTAATATAAGGCCATTCCATTTAATATCCACACCCCCCTGTTGACGAGATTTTCCGAAGGGGGTCTGAAATTCTGAATTTTTGAGGGGTGCTAAGTTCAAATTTCTGAGGGGGTTATAAAAGGACAATTTCTGAAGGGGTCAACTTTTTTTTAATTTTCAAGGGGGGGGGGGAGAGGAAGATACTACCTGTTGACGATAATTTCCAAGAGGTGGTCAATAAATTTCCGAAAATTTCTGAGGGGGGTGAATAAATCAGTCGAAAATTTCCGAGGGGGTCTATCGTAATTGAACCACGTCAACAGGTATTTCCGTGTACCCTGGATTCCAGGCCTTCAGTAAAGAATAAATTGAAACGTCGTGAAGGCTCTGGTTCAACGGGAGAATTCTTTGATTAAACCCGCGCCAATCACAAAACAGAATTAGTGGTTTTAGTACAGAAAATGTACAGATCAAAGGTACAGATTCTGTACCAAAACCACTAATTCTGTTTTGTGATTGGCGCGGTTTAATCAAATTAAGAATCCTTCCGTTCGACCAGAGCCTTCACGACGTTTCAATTTATTATTCGAAGTGACTATATGACCGGCAGCCGGTCACGGTTTATAAAATACTAAATGGCCGGCAGTCTAGTGACTATTGTTAAAGTTTAATTTTTATAAGATAAACCTATCCAAAACCCCAAACCCTCTTCTAACCCTAACCCCTAACCCCTAACCCTAACCTTTTGAGAGTTAGAAAAGTCGGGAAAAAAAGTTTAAAAAATTTTAAGAAAAAACAATGCTAAGTCAGACAAAACACATCGCGACCCCGACTGCGCTTAACTTTCCGCACGCAGCGCCCTTGTCGTATGAGCTAACGGTAAGCTCGGTAAAAGTCATAGATATCTCATATACACTAGATAGCGCATCTCGGAATACAAAACTGAAGCCAAAAATCTCAGCGGTATCCCCCATGAAAATAGGCGGCGGCCATATTGGTCGTTCCCACTCATCAATGAAATGCTATAGAAAATACTATACTTTTCGAGGCTTTTTTTGCATTTCTGGATTAAAAATACCTTTTTGAGGTACGTTCGCCTTGAAATCGCAGCTTTTTTGGAAAAGGGTACAAGAAAAAAACATTAATTGGCGATGTTGTTGTCTTTGAATCGCATTTTAAAGCTAAAAATTTCGAATTACGACATTGGCTTTATATACTTGTTTTGAATCTGTGAGTGATTCTCTGGTGAAGTATCGTCTAATCAATACATTACTTATGGTTTCTGGCACCACTTTATGGAAATGGAGTTGGTAAGTAACGTTTCAACTATCGGCGTAGGCAGTTTATACTGTAAAAAAACAGAGTCTACACTTTCAGTTTGGGCAGTTTTCACTGTAAATCTTTAGTGAAATGTTTGAGACAGTCTGAGTCTGCACTTTCAGCTTGGGTAGTTTTCACTATAAATTTTTAGTGAAACGTTTGAGACAGAGTTTGCACTTTCAGCTTGGGCAGTTATCACTATAAATCTTTAGTAAAATTATGTTTGAGGCAGAGTCTGCACTTTCAGCTTGGGCAGTTTCATAGTAAATTTTAGTAATATTTAGCTTTCTCTGATACATTCTGTGTAATCACTCACACTGGTGCTTACAGTAAAAGGTACAAGTTTATTTAATTTCTTTTTAATTTTTTGTCCAGATGAATTCTCAGTGGTCTTTTTTCCAAGATGGTAAAATTTAACCTCACAGTAACTCTTGATGATGCTCTTGGTTAACTGAAATATAACATATTTTCACCAACTGGTGAGTTAAAAATATGGTGATCTAGCTCAGTAAAAAGATTGTGTATGGACAATGAAGCCAGAACATATGGACAATGAACAATGAAGCCAGAACAGAAGTGGTCAGAGCATATAAACATCTGCTTTTTGGGTGACCACTTTTCTTGATGAACATTTTGTATCAACTGTTTTCATAGTACTTCATCCTTAGGGATGTTTATCATGTTAATGCAAGTCTAATTTCAATCAATATAATAGTATACTGTAAAAAACTAAAAATAAATTGCTTACTGATGAAATGTCCTGGGAAGTTTTCTTTTGATTTTTGATTCTGTCATTGACCCTTCACTATTACTTCTTATACTTTTTGCATCAGGAATGACTTTACCCATTGCTATGAAATTTTCTGAGTTTAATTCAAATTTTTAATTTCAATTGGCACCAAAACTTCTTCAGGTCTCCAAATTTTTTTTTTAAATTGGACATTTTTTAATGATATTTACAGTAACCACTAAACTCAAAAGGCAAAAATTGAGAGTTTATCATGTTTTCAATTCCTGAGAGTACTGGCAAATTTATTTTATTTTTTTTAGAAAAGTTTAATTATTGTGCATCTGATGAATCAAAGAATTAGAAAACACTATTTATACACAAAGTCAAAAGTAATACTTTATTATAACAATAGAATTATTTATACAATAGTGAGTGCAACTATATTTAAGATTATAAAATCTACTGTGCATCAAGCAGTTTATCCCATTGACCTTACAATATACAATATACAATATACAATAATGCAAGAAGTAATGTGTCTCATTACAAAATAGGGTTTCCCAAAGCAGTTCTAAAATTCAGCTGATTATCAATGACCTATGCTGTTAATAATTACAGTAATTTGGCAGTTTGATTGCTTGAATTAAAAACAAAAGGTCTAGGACTCAACAGAAAGAAATATTTCTTAACATCAAATATTAAAGATAGTTTGAAGCATTCATACAATTGAAGGTTTTAGAAAGTTTGATTATCAACTACATTTACATAAAGCATTAGAATATCAATTATGTTATATTGCCTGCGAATATACTAAGTTGCAATTATTCTTCTCTAGCTTCTAACACATTTTAATCTTGATGTGATTCCATGGAACTATAAAATAATATATGATATGTTGTATGTATGTAATAAATATACAAATAGTAAGGAGTAAGAACCAGTTTTGGTGTCAATGTTTTATATATTGACTATTTAAGATTTTAAGTCTATTTTTGCCATTGATAAACTGTGACTAAAATATGTTTTTCAGTGTCGCTGTCTTTTACAAAAGAATATGCAAATACATTCACAATTTTTCCATGAAGCAATGGCGATGGCTCAAAATGTTTTATTTGGAATTGGTGGAACTATATTTATATATACATCAACAATGATGGTTTGTCCATAAGGTTTGTCCTATGGGCGCCCTTCATACAGGTCGACAAATATTGATATTTTCGAAAAAAAAAATTACATTCTGCCTACCCGTTATTCACAATATGAAGCTCCAACGATCTGGCATCATTTACAACAAGTTGCACACTTGAAAAACCAAAATTGACTGCATAAAAGAGGATTGATTGTCAACTTTGTCCATTTCCGCAATACAAAATATACAAATTATCACGCTCCGTGGGAACGACCAATATGGCCGCCGCACGTAAACTGCGACTGCGATCAGGCTTCAATTTTCGCCTGCCTACAGGGTGGGATGCGCTATCTAGTGTATATGAGATATCTATGC
>CACRXK020001134.1:19120-57064 GCA_902702795.2 Paramuricea clavata | reverse complement strand
GAGTCGACCGTTAGGCCTGGAAGCATGTGCCCTTCAAATTTTGTGGTAATTTCACAACAAGTACTTGGGGCAAACTTTATACCAGTCTTTATTGTTCATTTGAAACAGAGTTGCTGTGGGATAGGGTTCATTGAAATTTTTACATTTTTATTTATGACGTCATATTGCTTGCATTGATCACGTGACTAAAATTAATTAGCGCATGCCTGTTCGCACGAAATTTTCAACATGTATAGCACTTACAAAATTAAACATCGTTGCAGCAACGATGCTGTTGTCATGGAAACATTCTCGGCCCCAGTCTTTTTTCTACTCATCTCTAAGTTTCTATATTATACCACAAAATCATTTTTTTCCACTGAGGGATTCCAAAGGTCGTAGGTTCGATTCCCACCGTAGTCAGGCATATTTTTCAAGCTTGCCCATTGTGGATACACACTCAGAGTAACATCACAAACATCACCGCAATAAATTTATACTTCATCTCATCAAGAAACCATTGTAACTGTTTTTTAATTTATAGTAAGCACATAAAATCTTTGGAAAATCTCTAGGAAAAACCCGATATTTATCGATATATCGATACACCCCAACAGCCTAAGTGATCGACTAGAAAACCATGCTGTGAATATATAATAATAAATTTGTCCAGAAAATTAGAAAAGGGAACAGATCTTGAAAAAATACAACATGCGCAGGCTAGCACGAACAGTTTATTTATTTCGGATGTAAAGTCTAGGGGGTGTTTAAATTTCCATCACAAACAATTTTTTTGCGCACAGAAGAACAATATGTCAAGACGTTTCCGCAATTCGCAAACGACACTCGACACGCAATTTCCGATAGCGATCTTTTGTGTGAAATTTCAGAACGAAATGATTAAATATTCATAACTTCAATTATTTTGCAAAACACTTGTAATATCATCATTGCTTCAATTTAATATTTACATTAATCTAAGCGATAGGGACAAAATAGCAATGCATGTCTTTGATCATAATTAAGAATTTAATATTTCGGATAGTTGATCAAAATTTCTGAGAACAAATTCGAACCGTCTTGCGCCGGTGTATAGGTGCGACAATAATGAGACAGCTGGGTGCGAATTTAGAAATATACACAACTAACGTGAAAAAATACAAGCACAACCTCGGCGCTTCGAGCGAAGGCGCTTCGTGGGTAGACCAAAATTTCGCCATGTATATCTGTTTGCGGTTTTTGACGCGTATATTTCGCATGATTTTGCTACTTATGTTAAGTATATTAACTAGATTTTTATACCATAACAGCTTGAGTTCGGACTGCGCCATTGTCTTTCTGATTGAAGACCGGATCTCAAAATGCCTTTCGTTAAATTTCGTTGATTTAAAACTTAAAGTATTAAAATATGATTTCATTTTAGAGAGCAATTCCAGTGGAATAATACCATGTTCTTTCGAAGTCATTTTGCGGATAGTCGTTTAATAAGTCAACATACAGACATGCGATTGTGTTATTTATTTTTTTTTACCTATCAATACTACGAATAAGTAATATTCATGTAAGCCCACTGCATATGTAATTATGCATGTAGCGTTAATTTATTGTATTATAAACAGATAGCTATGCCTATGCTATAACAATTGACCTGTAAAAGTGCATTCACATTTCTAGTATTTCGGCGTTTTTTAACCATCTGTGTCTATGTTTTTTATATCCTCATATACGAGTGTCATACAGTACGATATATAGGGCTTCAAAGCTACATCGCGTATAGGCTAAAATATTAATACGTCCAAAAGCCAAGCGATAACCTTAACCATGAATAATTATACAAACTATAGCATTCAGGAAAGCATGCTATTAAAACTATCTGAGGCATTTAAGTTCGTGAGTATCGCTTTACGTATTCCCAATAGACCCAAATTCTCTGGTAGAGAGTTTTGATACATTCTTTGTTAGCAAGTGTACAATGTGCCCTATAACAGTCGCATACAATAGTATTCCTAATATCCCTGTGTATACGGTTTCTCTAGTTTAACCTTCCTGAGTGTGAGACACAACAATTTGCTTTTTCAACGCTAATGGTTTACAAAATACATGGCAGCTGTTGCTACGTAATACATTCATTCTGTCTGATGCTTTGGGCAAACGCGACCGCGAATACTATCGACAGAAATATGTTAAACACACAAAAGGGTGTCATATGCATTGTGTGAATATCACTGAACTACATTCAATAACAATTATAACATCACATTCCAAAATTCAAGTGTCTAATCGTCTTACCTTTGCTTTGAACGTAATACCGAGTTGAAACGCTTCTTGATCGAAAACGGGCACTTTCCCCATTCCATCATGCCTGTCTTCGACAAGCCTGTATGCCCATTTATTAAAATTTACAACAGGCATGACAGCACTCTCAATTCAAGTAAAGAAAAGCTAAAAAGCAACGATTAAGGACTTCCGTGCTACGCCACCACTTTGCCTCGCCGACATTCTACGTAACATGTAATACGAGTACGATGAAAATCATAATTTCTGCCCACCAAATAAACATGTGATACTATCGAGTATCGACTCGTTTGGATTCTCGCCTTTTATCGCTCCATGAAAGTGTATCAAAAAATCTGTCGCGAATCGGCCAAGATCTTGATGTACTTTGAAAGAGCACGAGGTCCTTTGGGCCAGAGTAGGTCTTTCGATTTAAGTTTTTGCAGTTCTTTGTTGCAAGTGAACGATCAATAAATTTTATGAAATTATGAAAGACCGGATATCGTGTTGAAATTTAATGCTATTGTGGTACTTAGTATTCAAATGATATAATTCACGATCACCACGCGGAAAAGGCATCGGCCGTGCATCGTTGATGACCTATCGGTCATTGTAATAGAATTTGATTTTTTAAGAAGACTTGACAATGTTTTGTTGGTATGGGCTGGGTTTAGGGCTTGCTCATATATAAGAGTGCCTGGCCAGCCCAGCTAGCCGGAATGAATCGTGTGTCTCGAACAATTTTTCCATTTTCCTGGTTTACCGACTGTCAAAGTTACTGTCAGTCACAGTAAGAATTTTGCATAGATAAAGTTTAAGTTTTGAAAGGTTTGTGAGAAATGTTTGAGGGATCTGACTTAGTGTTTATATTTAATACTGAGTCAGTTCTCTCACTACTTCTTACAAATTCTTCAAAACTTAGAATTTCCCGATGCAAAATTCCTGGAATTGAATGGAATCAAAGTAAGTCAATTCAACTTCGAAATGTCGTTTTGGATGTTGATCAAAGGCGTGATAGGAGCTTACTAAATGAATTAACCCGATTAACCGACGGGAACATAGATTGTGATGTTACTCTGAGTGTATATCCACACCAGGCAAGCTTGAAAAATATGCCTGTCCACGGTGGGAATCGAACCTACGACCTTTGGAATACCAGTTCAATGCTCTGCCAACTGAGCTACGCGGTCAGGTCGGTTCGAGTACGTGATATTTCGGAACTAGCTGAGTCTAGTTCCTTCGATATCGATGCAATCTAGTAATACGATTTGTTTCTGTGTTGACTTGGTGTTGTGTACTCAGGTGAATATGATGTTTGTAATGTTACTTTGAATGTATATCCACACCGGGCAAGCTTGAAAAATATTTTTTTTGAAAAAATTATGAATATGCATGTTTATGAAAAATAGTATATTTTTCAAGCTTGCCCGGTGTGGATATACACTCAGAGTAACATCACAAACATCATATCAGTCACCTGAGTACACTACACCAACACAGAAAAAATACACGGTATAAACGGTTAAGATTAAAAGAAAGAAAGGCCGGGCTAAGCTAAATGAAACCATGCGGATTTGTTAAGAAGTCTTTTTTGTCCAAGTCAAGTCAAAAGTAATTTTGTCTGTGACCTAATTATGTGTCTATGGGAGGAACCCTCAGGAGCCTGCTCCATTTACTGTTCGGAGTACTCCGGATTTTGGGATTTGGGAACACCAATGAAATGGAACAGAACAGAACACGATCACATGACTGTTCGGAACTGTTCTGGCTGCCCCCAACTTCAAAGTAGGGCAGCCAGAACAGAACACGTGACACTGCACATTTTCACGTGATTGGAAAAGGAGGCGAGCGATTTTGTGTTGCATCGTGCATATAGAGTGTTATTTTGAATTATAATATAGCATTTGTAAATTCTGAACGCTGATTGGCTAAGAGCCGTGTTGATATAACTCAATGTCAACACGGAAACGTCGGAAAATTTCTTTCTTTATATTTCTTTGTGCTATATTATAAAACAAATATAAAACATTTCGTATTGATATACAGTTATATCAACACTCGTGGAAATTGGGAAAACTCGAAATTGTGTGAAAACACTCCGCCCTTCGGGCGTCGTGTTTCCACACAATTTCTCGTTTTTCCAATTTCCACTCGTGTTGAATCTGTTGATATAACTGTATATCAACACGGAAAATGTTTTATATTTGTTAAGTGTTAACTGCTTTATATCGACATATACTTATTATATGCTATTTGAACGCCAGGGTTGGGCAAAATCAACGAGTAAAAAAGTTGCAAAAGTATACTAAAATATACAAATAACAGCCAATCATTATACGATTTATTATGCAAATAACTATTGAATTGCATGCTTGCACGGATATGTAATAAACTAAACACTTTGTTCGTTCACTGCAACCAGGTATATCAATCATGTTTCGCTCGCTACTCTGGTTTAAATAAATGATTACAAAGCCCGGTCGAATTGTAATCAAGACCCAACGTTTCGACACTCCAGTCTAGTGTCTTCATCAGGGGTGATCTAAAACCACAGAATAAAGATCAGTACCAGAAGGGCCACTCAGCGGTGCAACGTGTCACCATTTTTCTATGCAAAAACATGCAGTTGACTGGCCAGAAGGCGGGGCCTTCAGCCAATACAGCGCGTTTATTGCCCAGAAAATGTAATCGACTGGCTAGGAAGATGGCGGCCAGGGCACTTACGTCGGAAGGCCCTTCTGTGTGCCTTATTCTGTGTCTAAAACTGCGATCGTGGCTTCTAAAATACCCAAGGGATGACGTCACCTGCCAAGAAGATGCATATATTCCTCTGGCAAATAGGCGCCGTCATCCCTATTCAAAGCATGATGACTCATATTTATATGCCACGCTTCTAGGCAAAGTCTTTGACCATAGCGATTGTTTGTGGTAATTACTTTAGAGTTTTCATCACGAGTCATCATGCTTTGAATAGGGATGACGGCACCTATTTGCCAGAAGAATATATGCATCTCATTGGCAGGTGACATCATCCCTTGGGTATTTAAGAAGCCACGATCGCAGTTTTAGATCACCCCTGATGAAGACACTAGACTGGAGTGTCGAAACGTTGGGTCTTGATTACAATTCGACTGGGCTTTGTAATCATTTATTTAAACCAGAGTAGCGAGCGAAACATGAAACTAAACACTGTTCCAGAACACCGTGTGCACTCTCCATTTGATATCATTCCAGAACAGTGTTCCATATGTTCTAGAACAGAGCAAATGGAGCAGTCTCCTGTTCTTCTTAGAGGGAGGTATCGCAAGAGCCCTCTCCCATTGGTTCATGCACTAATTACGTTGGAGGAAAGTGGTGTATCCATCGGTATTGAGTCAAACTGAATCAGGACTTATTCGTATTGTTTGGTTGCCCTACCTTGCGATAAGCAATATCTCTGAGTAAAGTAGTTTGATTAAATAATTCCATTCCTTGAAATTCTCCCGTAGATGCTTAATCTGATGAATCGATATGGGCGTGATCCGCAAGGATCGAACCGCGAGGCGAATTCCTTTTTTGATGATACGAATCAATGAAATTTAGATATAGGTAAGCCTAAGTACTATTATGATTGGCATCTGTAGACATCAACAGTGTAGTGGGGGGTGAAGTTCCAGGGGATCCGGGGTATGCATGCTCCCGCGAGAAAATTAGTAAAAAATTTAAGCTTCGCAAATGCCTGCACTTTCTAGTGCCGAATTGAAGAATTTGCACAGGAAAAATGCTGTAACAATTCGCTTCGTCATCAATTTTGATGGTTTGGATGACTTGATGCAGGTTATAATACACCCTTCTGGAGCCTTGTTCTCGTGATTGAACGTTGAACTTTATAACTAATGCCAGATATACGAAAACGAGGCTGTATAGCCAAAGTGAAGTAGTTTACGAAAGGGTGTATAATCAGGGGTGGAAAAAATAGGCGAGCACGCGAGCACTGCTCGCAGGAAATGTTAAACAGCTGCAAGAAATTCGTTTGAATGAAGATTTGCTATTGAAAATTTGAAGGAAACCTTAAAGGTGGAGTAATACGGGCAACAAAATTGCTGCAACTTGCAACAAAATCTGATTTCAACGCATGTTAAGTAAAAATGTGGACACACGTTGCCTCGTGATTTGTAATTTATGTGTAAACATTTTCAATTAACATGCGTAGAAATCAGATTTTGTTGCAAGTTGCAGCAATTTTGTTGCTCGTATTACTCCAGCTTAACACCCATGTCGCACTGTGGGCGCAACAACATATGGTTGACAGACATTATTCCTTGAATTTAAAACCATGGTCAGCTAGAACACTATGTGTTTATGCACATGCAGATTTAGCACAAAAATACTCCGTTGGTCTGCAGGAAATTTTTGTCTCCAGGTTGTGCTCCCAGGAAGAAAATTCTTTTTCCTGCCCTGGCCGTGTATTGCCAGCAAACGAAACAACTGTAGAGGGAAAAAAGCTCGTACTTTTTACACGGACCTATCTCAACTAATTAAGCCATGTTTCCTATATCTATATTTATATGTACACATTTCCGTACGCCATCTTGACTAGAGAGCCTCGTTTTCGCCTGACTTTAACTAATGTCACGACGCCAGGGTACCGAACTATTGCAGAAATTTGTGGGGTGGACTTGATCAAATTCCCTGACTCAACAGCCACGGTACTGAACTATTGCAGAAATTGTGGGGTGGACTTATCAAATTCCCTGACTCAACTCAAGTTCATGCAGCTATTGACTCCACTTGAGTGGAACCATTGACTCGACTTGACTCAATAAAAAAGTGAAATAGCTCCACTCGACCCGTGACTCGACCTTTGAGTGTCTCAACTCGTCACTCGGCCTGTATACGAGTAAAAATCTCACAGCTGCTTGTCAACAAGATGTGTTTGCATTGCTTGTTCCCAGTAGACTGCGAGCGGTCCCTCCTTTCCGCGGGTTTAGATTTCCGGGCATGCGAAAGAAAAGGAGGGACTGCCGACAACACATCACGCGCCCCTCGTGGAAATCAGCTGTAGTTGACGAGGTTAGCGTGGTTAAATAAATAAATCTATCTATCTATCTATCTATCTATCTATCTATCTATCTATCTATCTATCTATCTATCTATCTATCTATCAAGAAACGAAATACGCGTTGCCCACACAACGCAAATTTCCCATTGGTCCAAATCGATACGCCTGTCAATCAAATCTGATCTGGAACAAGTTGTTATCATCTTGTAACGAGGTTGATGGGGCCTACAGACTCGAAACAAGTTTTCCCAACAAGTTTGATATCGTCTTCGCGTAACAAGTTGTTAACAAGTTGTTAACAAGTTGATGGCAACAAGCTCGTGGCAACTTGTTACGAACAGCCTTTATGAAGCCCGTTCTCCACTAGGCGAATTTGTTCGCGCGAACAGTAAAAAAGTAGGAACTGATCCAACTTTTTCGCGGCGAATTTTTTCGCTGACCAATCACATTGCCAAGATTTGTTTTTCGCTTCGCGTCGCGCGAAAAAATTCGCCTAGTGGAGAACGGGCTTTAGTCTTGTTGGAACAACTTATGAGGTGATAGCAACTTTGTTCCAGACTTGTCACAACAACTGGGAACAAGCAGTGCGAGCACATCCTGATATCAGCTTGACAACAACCTTGTTACAATTTGTTTGCAGATCTATAACAACTTGCGCGATTTTTTACAACACTGCTGAGAACACATCTTCTTGACAAGCTGTGAGATTTTTTTATGCGCGTAGTTCCGATACCAAACACTGAGTTCCTGACAATAATTTCATAAACATGTAATGTTAATTTTGCTACACACACTATCAATACAACTATATTTCTTGCAAAAAAACATACAGTACACTTATGTACCTTAGTCCCCACATATTTGAACGACACTGACATGCAACCAAGTTACTTCCCCATTATAATGTCAATAACAAATGTAATACGACTAAAACCAAAACGTTCAAATATACTTAAAAATATAATTTGTAAAGTTTTATAGTAAAAAATGAAGAAACGTCCATGTTCCTTTTTCCCGTCATCCGAATCGACATTTGACCGACAGACTTACATACACTGCTCGCAAAAGACTACTGGATGGCGCATCCCATAGTACACTAAAGTCAGTTAAATATTACTAGACACTAGAAGTATGCCTTTGCTAAGGGACAAACCGACGCACAAAATGCTTTTGTTTTTAAAACTCACACAAACTTTAACGATACCAGGGGTCATCCTAATAGCAGTCCTAAAATTGAGTTCCTGAACTTTTAAGGAAATTTACAAGAAAAAGAGTTTTTAGCAAAGAGAAAACGCAATTTCAAGAAAGAGAGCCAATGATGACCTTTTCAAACGAAGACCCGAAACTGTTAACTTGTTAACGTCCATTTCCAGTCAAGAAAATTTTCCACGGAAAGAAAAATTTGTAAAATGTGATTTGGCCGACACAAATTTTCTATCGGGAAAAAATTTTGAAGTTGAAAATTTTCAACTTTTAACAATGATATTTTTGGAAAGTTTTCTGTCCGCGGAAATTTTTCTCGAGTGGAAATGGGCGTTAACATATCAGCAATACCACAATAATAGACAAAACTCACATGTCTAGTTACTATTGTTGTAGTTTACAGAAGTATAGAATAAAACAAAGGTAACCAAGGGCGTGTTCATATGGGTAAAAGTTATCCCGGTTAACGAGAAAACTTTTCGACTAGCCAAATACTTTTGTTCTGTTCACATGGAGAAACGTTTTCCCGCTTACCGGGTAAAGTTTCCGACTGTGACGTAGCACTGAACATGGATTGAATTGAAAAGTTGCTGACACGACAGAAAGTTATCCCGCTAAGCGGGAATGTTGTGTTCATATGGGAAAAACATTATCCCGGTCCCCGAGATCTAGCCAGTGTCAACAAGCGAGATCTCGGTACTCGGGAAAACTTGTTGTCTCGTATGAAAGCAGTGTAACTTTTCATATCATTTTCATACCAAGGCGAGATCTCGCTTGTAAACTTGTCGAACAGGTTTCCCGCTAACCGGGGTATAACTTTTGCCCATATGAACAGGCCCTAAGCATTAGAGTTGTGTATAGGAGTTATTCACTCATGTAGATAACTCTGATGCTTGGTTACCTTTGTTGTATTCCATGCTTCTGTAACTGGAACAATAGTTATCTAGGCATGTGAGTTATCTCAAGTTGTGAACTGTGTATAAGCAAAAACGTTAGCCAAATTTGTCTACTTCGTGGGCCGCCATTTCAAGATGGCCGCCATCGGCTCGGATGCACTATCCAGTTCTATTTTTTTAGATCAGTGATGCAGGCATATATTATGGAAGAAGTTAGTTCGCTGACCTCCGAATGACATTTCGTTAAAACTTTTTCCTTCAAGATTGGTTTAGAAACAAACTTGGAGTAGGGTTAGGTTAGAGTTAGAGTTGGTTTTTGAAATAGGGTTAGTGTTAGTAAAACTAAAACCGTTGCTTTGTTACGTTTTGTCACTCTGAGGCCAGCGAAATAACCTCTTCCATATATTATCTGTCGGTCAAAAGTCGTGTTTCCACATCTTTCTATTCACCTCTCCCATTTTTCTTGCCTTTCCTGTTTTGTTTCCTGTTCTGTTTCTTTTGTTTACGATTTGCCTTTTTCTGTTTTCGTTCATTTTTCTTTTGCTTCCGTTTCTGTTGCTTCCCTGCTTTCTTCTGCTGTAGTTTTCCCGCTTTCTTCCCTTTCTTAGCCAGTTTCCGTTGTTGTTTCTTCGCCTTTTTGTTTTTTCTCTTCTGCTTTTTTTTGGCTTCGCGTTCCTGAATCTTCACAGCTTTTTTCCTGCAGCATTCATTGAATTTGCTTTCGAAGTCTTTGCACAATTTCAAGACTTTCAGGTATCGTTTTGGTTGTGTCGTGGTTGCGATAGTATCGGAGAGGTTGCATGTCGCATTTTTACCCACGGTAATTTCACCCAATTTACAACATTTCGTCTCGTCTGCTTTCGGCTTCTTCTTCTTGCCTGTGGCAAATAGGAATGGCTTAGTCTGCGTTCATACGGGGGAATAAATTCGGAACCGTACTCAAATTCGTACGGTCTACATGTTCACACGAAACCGGATGAATTGTAGTCCCGATCTTGAAAAGACCAGTTCCGCTGTTTATATGGCGCCGTCTAACTTCTCCTCATTTAAAGTCAGGCTGCACGCAGGCTAAGGAACCCCCCATGGCCATGTTTTCCAAAGGTTGTTTCTTAAAGGTGGGCAAACTAGGAAACATTGTTTCCTTATCCATGCTTCTCAAAGGTGGAGAAACCAGGTTCCATTGTTTCCTAGCCATGTCTCTTGAAGGTGGTCAAGCAAGGAAACATTGTTCCCTAGCCAAGTTTTCCAAAGGTGGGCAAACCAGGAAACATTCTTTCTTGGCCATGTTTCTCAAAGGTGGGCATACCAGAAAACATCGTTTCCTAGCCATGTTTCCTGAAGGTGGTCAAACCAGCAAACATTTGTCAGAAACATTTGCGTGTATATAAAATAAATTATTCAAAATTATTCGTCAAATAATTGAGCTGCAAAGTAGAACTCAGTTTTGTCGATACACCGGTTCGTCTCTAGTGTTTCAAACCCATGTTCAGAGCTTGATTTTTATTTTCTGTCTCTTTTTTTAGCGATTTGATCTTTCCATTCTAGTCACATCGTGCAAAAGACAAGCCCAACACATGCAGGTATGATATATTTTTTGTTTTAGACCTTTAGTTTACAATATTTTCAAAATTATGTTAGCTCACAGTTGCGATGGGCTTATTAGCCCGTGTGGGGGTAATAAATGGCGAAATGGAAGACATTTTCTGTCTTGCGTGTAAAATACTTGACTAAAATAAAAAAAGAGGATTTGAATGAAGTTCGAAAAAATTAATAAAATCTCAAATTCGTGAAGGGATTTGAACTGACTGATTTCGTAAGTCCGTAAGAATCTGAATGGAATTCTTAGCTTTGTTAAGCGAAATCCAATATCTCATAATTCTCATTCTTCTGCCTACAGTATTTGTTTAAGCACACTGTCGAATATATTGATGTTTTACGTAAATCTTCGGCGCCTGCTAAGGTGTTCACATTGCACATGTGGACTCGGAGATTGTCAATAAATAATATAACAGTGGTGGCAAAACTGCAAAGTTTAACTCATTTGGCATTATGCAGTCTGGTCTACGAGCAATTCTTAAGGCACATTCAGGAAAATTTTCCGCAGCAAGAAAATTTTGTAAAATGTCATTGGTCGACACAAATTTTCCGTCGGAAAAAATTTTGAAGTTGACAATTTTCAACTTTTAATTAACAATGATATTTGCGGAAAATTTTCTGCCCGTGGAAATTTTTCTCGAGTAGAAATGAACCTTTAAACTCTGACAAAATTCTGTTCAATATATCTTGCCTTGGGTTATGGGATATCTTGCTAATAGAGTGATGACTGTTCACAGACAATTGTATGGATTGAATTATTTTAGTTGGCATGCAAGACAAAATTTTGATAAAATTTTCATCCAATTTTAGTGCAAATTCAATAAAATGTTATCGATTTATTAGCCTATGAGAACCAAACAAACAAACAAACAATTTGCCTGTTTACAAGAAAAAGTTTTATGTGTATTCTAATTTTACATTTGATAAGAAAAAACATTTATTTTAGCGGTATACTGTTGGCCTGAGAATTGAGTTTCCGATCGAGTACATGACTTATGAGTGGCCTCGAGTTAAAGTCTTCAAAATAAATATTCTTCAAGAAACTCGCTACTTTAATCAATAGTCACTCTTTACAAAATCATATCCATTGGCTTAATAGCGTGTTTGTTTTGAAAAGTTTGGTTGGCTCCCAAGTATCCTCTTAGCCTTTTATGGGGAGTTATTCTCATTTCGCAATAAACAAATTGTATACTTTGAACACCAGCCAACATTGGATATATGCGTGCCCACAGGGCCATGAAATTTGCATTTAATAATACCCCATGCAAAGACCAAAAAACATTACTTGCTTCCCCTCGCATTTGGAATTGGCACTACAGTGCACCAAATGAACACTTCCTTGTTCCACCGTGGCAATTATTTTCCGTTAAAACGAATTCAGAGTTACAAGCAAACATATGTAGGTCGAACTCAATATGTCGCTCCAAATGTAAATCATAAATATATAAAATACGTGTGATAAGGCTGCTTCACCTGCTTGCCGCATTTATACATAGACAAATTATCAGACCGCAGTCTAAACGAGTCACCCGTGTCTCTCTGCGTGCCTTTAGTAGATCAGTGAAGTCATTTAGAAGCTATAGGAAGAAGCCGTAATTTATTCTGAAATGTGACACGAGCCTACTGTAGCGCAGGCGAAAAAATTTGAGCCCTGTGGATATTCATCCAACACCGAATCTCATTTTCCTGGATTTGAACCCCGCAATAGCGCGTACAAGGCGAGTACCTTCACCACTCGACTACCGAGAAATTGCTTGAAATCGACGCAAATTATTTTGGAATCATTTTGGAATCATTTGAGCTTGTTTAATTGAAGAACGAGGAAATACTTTTGTCAGACGAATGGCGTCTAAATATTGGGATGCATTGTCGAACGAATAGCCAAATTGAAACTATATTATATAAGTCAACATAAATTGTGCTAAAATCGTTTTTGTTTGATAGTACATTTCGTGAACTATAGTTGCTCCGCATACAGCCCGGTTTACACTATCAAAGTTTCTGTGATCATTTTTCAACAGTGGGAATTTTGCACAGGTAAATTCTAACTTTTGAAGGATTTCTAAGAAATGTTTTTGAGGGAACTGACTCAGCATATAACATTAAGCCCATGCAGTTCCCTTAAACATTTCTTACAAGTCATCCAATACTTCGAATTTATACCTATGCAAAATTCCTGCTGTGGTCACAGAAATTGATTGACAGAGGCATTTGGGGCGACGTTGACACGACAGGTCTTGTGGCATTAAACGACTCTGGAACGACATCAATTCAAACATCGCTCTTCGTGAATGTTCAGATGAGGGATTTACATTTGGAGCGACATATTGAGCTCGACGTTTGATTTGACGACGCTCCAATGTCGCTCTCAAGTGTCGCATCGAAATGTATTAGATTCGGTGCATGAAAAGTGCGAACGTTTGACTCCAGCCTTATTGGGGCTTGTCTACTTAATTAATCATTTGAGAAAAAGCACTTGGCACACTTCAAGTAGTGTAATACGCGAGACCAATAACTTAGCGCTGCATCGAACAGCGCGTCGTTCTTTGATAAATCATGAAATGAACCATCCCAGGACGAAAGTGAAATAGGTGTTTTAATTAATAAAGAACAGGCAATTCTATTCAGCGCTTATAAGTTATTGACCTTTATCAGATAGATACGTGGATTTCAATTCTGATCTGTCTAGGATATCAATACAAGAATGCAATTTCAAAATTTCTTACCCTTCTCTTTGGCGTTTTTGTTCTTATTTGTGCGGTATCTCAATTTGCTAAGGCATACTTGACCGCCCATTTTGCTCGGGTAATTCGAACAGTCTAGCGGGGAAGGCCATTGTATCCCATACGCGGCAACCATTAGAGCTGGACAGGAGCCCACCGCTTTTTCGCAAAACTCTCGACAAGGAGGAATGACCGTCCGAAGATCTGGGGTACAAACGGGCACGTAAACCGAACACAAGAATGGCATCGGGTCGGTTGCTGTGCAGTTCAGTCGAGTGAGTGCCGGTATGAACGCCGTTAGATTGTTCGTTTCGTCTTGCGTGGTTATATTGGTGAAAGGATTTGGGAATTTAGTGCGTTGGTACGCGAAATTCCCACACGACGACACCGTAATCTTCTCACATCTTCTCCCCTTCTTAAATTTTCGCCTAGCCCTAGCTTCTGTGGTCAGTGAACAGGCCAACAGCAGGGCAATCGCCATCCAGATATACGCCATTTTCGCACGAGACGTACTGTCTTCTCAGTGTTTGGCTTGAGTGTCGGAGCGCAAAACTCGAAAACATATGTTGTTTGAATATATAAGGCCCCAACACAGGAAACAGTATCCGCCAATGACATCCCGCCGTTCCCTCATTAATAATGTTTAGACAAAGTCTCGCGTTACAAGTTGCCTATCAACAGAGTCGCATAGCGCTCCAGGCTATCTCACAAGACCGGACTGTCGATCTGGAATTACGGTCTTGCGGAATTATAACAATAAACTCGGCCGTAATTTCGAGCCAACTAACTTGCAGACGAAGGGCTTTAATATATTGTTCATTGCTATATTGGGTAAATTTGAAACTCTGCTAAAAAATTGAGTAAATTTACGGCATAAATTTGAGTAATTTTACTTCAATTTTTAAGTCACTTGTGAGTATACTTTATTTTACTCAAGGAGTCGAGAGTTTTCGAGTGAGAATACTCGGGACTTTTGCAGTGTGAAGCGTCTTTTTTCACCCTTCACTAAACATTATTTAGTGTCGAGTGAGATGCCTATGCAAAATCGTGATAAGGCCGAATTAAGGCCGATTTTATACACTACACAAGCCTAAAACTGTCGCATGCAACCTGCTTACAACTTGATCTGTACTGTGTAAATCAAGCACACAACTCACCCGTACTTTGTCGTAGGTGAGTTGTGTAAGCTTAATTTACACAGTACAACTCAAGTTGTAAGCAGGTTGCATGCGACAGATTTAGGCAACCGTTGTGTAGTCTGAATCGGCCTATATTTTACCATATGTTATGGTACAATATACATCAACTTGGAGTTAGAGCTCGACAATTGTCCCTCTGTAGCTCAGTTTGTTAGAGCACTGCACCGGAATCGGCCATTTTTCGCACCTGCGCCTTAGTCGGTAAAGGTCTAAAAATGTCCATTACTGCCGATGACCATAAACTGAATAACTTCTATACTGTTCACAAATTACTGAAAACACCGCATTTTTCTGGCAGAAAGACTGGTAGCCTACAATAGCATATGACACACATTTCAAACGTCGTTTGTGGAATATCAATATCACAAATTTGTTCCGCAAGGTTTTGGTAATCAAAGCTGTAAATGGATGGGATTTGAGTTGTGCAATGACGATATTAAGTTGGCTTAGATATATGCCGGGTGGTGATGGGTAGTTACATTATGGTTAAATGTTCTTGGAAAGATAAGGTGGTGATCTTTGCAAAGTTTGAAGTTATTTGATTAGTGGGTGAGTTCCATTATTTTGCCGTCTGCCGGTCACGCGATGAGATTTTCTTCATCTGACACTGAAGTGTTAACGGTAGGCATCCAGTTTTTAACAATGTATTATGTATCTACTATCTTTGTAAACGAAAATGAATGTTTCTTTGAACTTCTTCATGTATTGAAAGGGCTCAAGTGAAAAGCAGACAAAGTGAATCACTGCTCCTAAAGCCTGCGGGGGAAACATTCCCGACAAGTCCAAAATGTGATTACAAAGTTATCAGGAAATCATTGGTATAATTCCGTGGGAAACGTCACAGTAACTTTAACAAACATCCACGCAGGTTCTCTCCGGCCATCATGCTTGTTTTCTCACCTCAAAACCAGTCCTAAAGCGATACTTTAATAGTCACTGTTTCTGAACCTGCCGTGTATGAGGAAGAAAAGTTTTGACCGAAATTGATTCACGGCAACCCGACACAGTGTAGATAGTGTTCTACAATAACGGCTGCCGTGGTTTGTGTATAAACTACCTGAAAAGATATCTCAAACGTGGTTACGTGGTGGTTCAGTGTATAGGTGGCTATATTCTACATGAAATAAGCTCTGCCTGGTTTTTGTATGAACTACCTGAAAAGATACCTCAAACGTGGGGTCCAGTGTAGATCGCATTCTACAATAAACTGCAGTGGTTTGTGTATGAACTACCTGGAAAAGATATCCGGGCTCCTACGTGGGGGTTCAGTGTTGGTAGTATTCTCAGTCAATAAGCTTCCGTGGTAGTTGTGTATGAACTACATGATAAAGATATCTCAAACGTAGGTGTGCAGTGTAGGTAGTATTCTTCAATAAGCTGCCGTGGTTTGTGTCGGAACTACCTGGAAAGCCGGATATCTCAAACGCTTCAATAAGCTGCCGTGGTTTGTGTATGAATTACCTGCGATACGGTATCTTAAACGTGGGGTTCACTGTAGGTAGTATTCTTCAATATTATAAGCTGTCGTATTTTGTATCTGAACTACATAGAATGGAAACCCTTCGATGTTTCTTAAGGAGTTAAGGTTTATTGATCAAAAGGTCGAAGAGTCACAGTTTGAATTTTTTTTCACGGATAGTGTGCAAGTCCAAATCACTGTGCACTCCGTTACATGGATCCATATTTGCGTACAACACTAGCCTATCGTGAATGCCCATAAGCTTATGAGTTGATTTGTTTAGATACGAAGATTATCAGCTGTAATATCAGCAACTGTCATGCACATTATGTTCATTTATTTGACGCGAAATTTGCCATTACCTGAGTTTAAACCTAATCTGAACGATTCAATTTGTTTTCAAAATGATATGTGTTTATCAGGATAACTATTTTGATAGTAAATGTGTAAGTTTTTTGCCACTTTGAGACAATAAATGAGATTATATATCTAGCCTGCTGTCATAATGACGCATGCACAATAATGTTGACAAACGGAAACACACGTGGCCACTCCTCGACGTTGTTATATCCGTTTAGCCACCTTTGCTTGATGATAGACTGATCTATTTTCCAGAGACGAAACGAGTATAGCCTGCTCGCTGCCCGGAATTTCGTTCAAAGGAGCAGGCTAAACGAGGAAGGCGCTATAGCTATTTACCGAGTTAGGATTCGAAGTGGGATTTGAATTAGGATTTGAGTTGGGATCCGATAGCCCATTTTTTTAACTGTAGGTTTTTTTCTGCAAAATACAAAACAAAAATCAAACATTTCTGGTATTGTCAATGTGATGATGTATCTCGTTGTTGCTGGATACAAAATAATTATACAAAATATTTCTGGTAAATTTTGTACCTTGTAGTATCTAAACATAAATAAACTAGTTAAATACTCATTTATTTTATAGATGTTGAGTATCTTTAGTTAAATATCGGATCAGTGTGCTCAACTGATAAAGAACTAAAGAGTTCTTTTGAATGGTGAAAAGTTTTGAATACGTGTCTTATACGTATTCCCCCAAATAAGGTTACCATAGATAAGATATGGATAGACTAACGCATAAAAAATTAATTTTAGAGAATTAACATTAATTTGAAGTATCGGATTTTGGAAATTATTGCAGTAGCCTTGAATCCCTTGATAATTTCATCTCATAGATTTCCTGTTGAAACTGGTTGATATAGCAATGTTCCATTACGATAAAGGAATTTGTCAACATTGCTATTTAAACGAGGTCGAAAACGAACAGCACTAGTTTAAAAATGCGGTGCAATAATACCAGGTTTACTGATCTTCAGAGCAGATTTTATCTATAGGATTTATATATGTTACGTTTTAGGAAGCCGGAGTTACTATTTTTAGACTTTTGTAATTTTGTATATGTTCTTTTGTGTTTTGAACTTAACCCTAATGGCCTAATCCCAAATCTAACCCCGACCCTTACTCTAATCCTAATGTTAATCCCAACCCTAACCCTTTCCCTAATCCCAACCCTAATCCTAACCCTAAAAGTCCAAAAATAGTAACTGTTCCTAAATCGTGACTCATATGGTCTGTTTGAATTAAATTTGTTTTGTTTGTTTAGTTTCAACTAAAACATTATTGGCGCAATTTATCGTATTTAGTAATTCACCATATATCAGATATGCCTGCTAAGACTTGAGGTGTATGCATGCATGGGTAATATTTAGGCATCTACACTCGACACAACTAATTGTAGATCGAAGCGTTTTGTACATGGAAATTTCGATTCATCATCGAGTCCTCTGTCCCTCGGCCTCGATCAAGACTAATTATAGGATTAGGACTTTACATTTAGGACTTTAAGCAATTTTTTCCTTGTTGAAATACAGCTATTTAGTGCTCGAAAACAGATGTCTTTTAGGCCGCGTATTTTCCACTCCATATCTTTTCCACTTCGTTCCAGTCGTTTTAGAGTTCACAGTGGGGTAGCCACTTTAACATAATTCTTCAACGCATATTTATGAAAGTGTTCTCATTGACATTGTTATGAATTATTTATATGATTATGTTTGTGCTTCAGGATTGTCATTCTAAGCATATCATTCTAAGCATCTGCTGAGGAGGCCAATTACGAAGTCGCACGATGGAGTTCTTTCATTTCATCAACCTGATATTTATATTTGCTTTGAACGTATTGTTCTTTTTCTCAGGAATATGTTTAAATTCCTTGGTCATACTCAGTTTCCGGAGGTCTGTGCAACTTCGAAAAAAATTATGTTATTTCATGATAATGGCTTTGTCTTGTTGCGATTTGCTTGTCGTTTTAACTAGTCATCCACTGACGGCTCTTGCCGCAATGTTATGCTTGACTGCAAAGTTGAATGAATACCTTATTTGGGTCATGTACACGGCCTTACAATCAGCAACTATTTTCGTTGGTTTTACTTTACTTGCTCTTTTGGTGATGAATTTTGATCGATATTTGGCGACATCTTATCCTATCTTTCATCGAACATCGGTAACGAAGGGAAAACTTTTAACTCTTCTTGCAATATTGATTATTGTCCTGCTTACTTTGAGAGTGATGTCTATAAACAATTGTGTTTTTTCAGGCCAAATTTCCGAACTAATTTTTTTCATTATTCTATTTCCTCCAATGCTATTTATCAACTATAAATTGTTCACAATTGTCAGAAAATGTCGTAGAAACAACGGAATATCGCCCGAGATGAAAAAGACGTTTTCTTTGAAAAATATATCGAGTTGTTTGCTGGCAGTCGCTTGCTATGTGGCGCTATCCATCCCAGTGTTCGTCTATATTGGGCTAAAGTTAACCTCGAAGAAGGAGACAACAACGATGTGTGACAATGTAGTAGTTGCAGGACTTTGGACTTCAACCATATCTGCAATGAATTCCACATTTAACTGCTTAATCTTTTTCTGGAAAAATAACATTTTACGCACCGAGGGAATGAAAGTTATTAAAAACATGAAAATATGTCGACGAATCCGATCCCAGTCCGACCATTAAGTATTCTTCGGCAAACTATATATTGCGGAACCGTATAGACTTTCGCCAGCACGACTTTTCACATTGCAATGGACCTCATGAGAGTACTGTGCCTCTGGTTTAGAATACTGATAGAGTTATCCAGTGTCAATAAAGTTGGTTTAGTTAAGGTTTCCTTTTGACTCTAGTATATATACTGGGCCACTGGCTCATGAATGAATGGTCCTTAGACCTTACTGAACGTCAAGAACAATAATTTGGATTTAATATAGGCCGTATAGTCTAACATTGGTTGTACTGATTCATTAATGGTCCTTGCTGAAACTTTACAATTTAGAACTCATAGTCCATAGAGCTTACTTTCAGCATAAATAGAGATAGTCATGCAGTCTACTTAATGAACACTTTGAGCTCGTTTTCCACTACGCCAATTTGTTCATGTGAAGTGACTAGCTTTTTCCTTTCTCCGTATCGTTTTTACTGACGGTAACATAGTTACCACTACTGGTACATAGTCATAGAATACGAAACATATTAAATTTACAGAGAGACTAGATTAAGAATTAGAATTATACAAGTTACAATCGATCAAAATTTGTTGGGACATTGAAGCAATACTTGGCTACCAATGTCCCACGGATTCGTCTTTCATTGCAATAATATCATGAGAATAAAAACAACGAAACGAGTGATTTTCTTTGGTGAAGCTTATAGATAAAATCTGCACTGAGATCAGTAAACCTTGTATTAATGTATTATAATTGCACCGCATTAAATAGTGCTGTTTTCGTTTCTGACCTCGTTAAATCGCAATCGGTTGACAAATTCTTTTATCGTGTTAAATGAATGCATGGTCCTTCTTTGAAGCGAACAATTTTTAACTGATAGAGTTTTCCAGTATAAATAAAGTTAGTTTAGTTAATGAACAGTTTTAATACATGATGGACTTTTGTGTTGGACCTGGCGGTAAGATGAAACATGCTTGTCGCTTGAGACACCTGTTTTCTCTCGTATATAATTAAAATATACTTTGAAATTGATTGACAGCTTCCATTTATATAGTCTTTATTTGTCTCTCCTTCTCAAGTTGTTTTCCAAAACTGCATGCTAATAACTATACTGAAACAGATGTTTAACTATATATGTTTTATGAGAACTAGATATGTACTTTGTATAACTTTAAAACTATATGTCATCATTATACACTGCGGTATCGTTAATTTTAAAATTTTAAAATCTTCTACCTCGCTGTTAGATAGGGGGTTGACAGACCAATCATTAATAAGGCCACTACAGCCGTTATTCATGAACAGTGAATGGTCCTTACTGAAATTTTATAGCAAATAATGTATAGAGCTCTTCAGCATAAATAAAGTTAGTCAGTCTACTATTTAATGAACAGTTTTAGCCTATAGCACACGATCGACTTTCACTGAATTTTTGCATGACTCGGCGATAAGATGAAACGTGCTTGTAGTCGCTTGAGACAGCTGTTTTCTCTCGTGTATAATTAAAATAAGGTAGTGTTAGCTGGATGGACTTAGTATGGGATTCTAGTTCTGTTGTCCAGTACTTCAATCATAACTGTGTGTGTAATTTTTATATAATATGATTGTAAAGTTAATAAAATAAATTTTTAAAAAAATTTAAATTGATTGACAAACTTTCATTTCTATCGCCCGTATTCTAAAAGCTCACTCACACTCACACTCAATGTGTGGAGGTTCAGCCTGAGCTTCTCTTGAGTGTTAATGCTGTTTTTGAATAGCTGGAGGGCTAGTGTCATCATATCTTACTCGGTGCCTACTCACCCCCCAGCTATTCAAAAACAGCATTGACACTCAAGAGAAGCTCAGATTGAACCTTCACTCATTGAGTGTGAGTGAGCTTTTAGAATACGGGCGTATGTCTCTCCTTTTCAAATTGTTTTCCAAAACTGCATGCTAATAAGTATATACTGAATCAGGTGTTTAACTACATATGTTTTATGAGAACTAGATATGTAGCTACTTTGTATTAGACCTTTGCATACGTTGACTGAAACAATTTAGATCGAGATCGTAAATTTCCATGGAAAACAGTAGGTAGCCAGACTCTACGTAAGTCTTAAACGCATCATCACATACAAAAAGTCATTTTTAAATTGTTTTCCAAAACTGCATGTCAATAACTACTGCAACAGGTGTTTAACTATACTTGAGCCATTTTCACAGGAGCGAAAATAAGCCGCGGCCCGTAAATAAGCCTCAAACGACTCGTTTAAAATATATCGAGTTGCTTGCTAGCGGTCGCCTGCTTTGTGGTACTATCATACTGTTCGTATTAGAGAGGTGTCCGTATTAGAGAGGTGTTCGTATTAGAGAAGTGTACGTATTAGAGAGGTGTCCGTATTAGAGAGATTTCCATATTAGAGAGGTGTCCATATTAGAGAGGTGACCATATTAGAGAGGTGTTTGTATTAGAGAGATGTCCATATTTATTATTAGAGAGGTGTTTGTATTAGAGAGATGCCCATATTAGAGAGGTGTTTGTATCAGAGAGGTGTCCATATTAGAGAGGTGTTTGTATTAGAGAGGTGTCCATATTAGAGAGATGCCCATATTAGAGAGGTGTTTGTATTAGAGAGATGCCCATATTAGAGAGGTGTTTGTATCAGAGAGCTGTCCATATTAGAGAGGTGTTTGTATTAGAGAGGTGTCCATATTAGAGAGATGTCCATATTAGAGAGGTGTTTGTATTAGAGAGATGCCCATATTAGAGAGGTGTTTGTATCAGAGAGATGCCCATATTAGAGAGGTGTTTGTATTAGAGAGGTGTCCATATTAGAGAGATGCCCATATTAGAGAGATGCCCATATTAGAGAGATGTCTGTACAATAATTTAAAATTAGGTTTTGTATTTTAAAATTGTTCCTACTTATTAATTTCTAGAATTTTCCCATTCAAAATTCTGGTTTCTGTGAGGATCATAGATTCCATCCAACATGAAGCAAAACTGTAAAGAGACATGTGAATTTAATTTTTTTTAAAGTTTTTAGCTTTTTCCCTTGTTGCAATACAGCTATTTAGTGCTCAAAAACAGATGTCTTTAAGGCAGCGTATTTTCCACTTCATACGTACTGTGAGGCCAATTTGGCTTCAAAGATGGTGGCCAAGTTATCGTTCCAGTCGTTTTAGAGTTCACTGGGGTAGCCACTTTAACGTAATTCTTCAACGCATATTTATGAAAGTGTTCTCATTGTTATGAATTATTTATATAATTATGTATGTGCTTCAGGATTGTCATTCTAACTATATCATCTGCTGTCTGTACTTGTTATGTTCATTTTTTCAGAAGAGGAGGGCAATTACGAAGTTGCACGATGGTGTTATTTCATTTCATCAACCTGATGTTTATATTTGTTGTGAACGTATTGTTCTTTCTCTCAGGAATATGTTTAAATTCCGTGGTCATACTCACTTTCTGGCGGTCTGTGCAACTTAGAAAGAAATTGTGTTATTTCATGATGTTGGTTTTGTCCTGTTGCGATTTGCTTGTGGTTTTAACTAATCATCCACTGACGGCTCTTACCGCGATGCTATGCTTGACTACAAAGTTGGATGGATACCTTAGATGGGTCATCGACATGGCCTTATACTCAGCCGGAAGTTTCGTCGGTTTTTCATTACTCGTTCTTTTGGTGATGATTTTCGATCGATATTTGGCGACATATTATCCTATCTTTCATCGAACATCGGTAACAAAGGGAAAACTTTTAACTCTTCTTGGAATACTGATTATTGCCCTGCTTACTTTGGGAGTGATGTCTGTAAACAACTGTGTTATTTCAAGCCAAGTTTTTGCAATAAGTTTTTTAATGATTCTATTCCCTCCAATGCTATTTATCAACTGTAAATTGTTCACATTTGTCAGAAAATGCCGTAGAAACAAGTCAAACAACGGAATACCACCCGAGATGAAAAAGACGTTTTCTTTGAAAAAGATATCGAATTGCTTGCTAGCAGTCGCTTGCTATGTGGTTCTAAGCATTCCAGTGTTCGTCTACATTGGACTAAAGTTAACCTCGAAGAATGAGACAACGACGATGTGTGATAATGTACTACTTGCACAACTTTGGGCTACAACCATAACTGCAATGAATTCCACATTTAACTGCTTAATTTTTTTCTGGAAAAATAACATTTTACGCACCGAGGGAATGAAAGTTATCAAAAACATGAAAATATATCGACGAATCCAATCCCAGTCCGACCATTAAGTATTCTTCGGCAAACTATATATTGAACCGTATAGACTTTCGCCGGCACGACTTTTCACATTGCAATGAACCTGATAGAGTTATCCAGTATCAATAAAGTTGGTTTAGTTAAGGTTTCCTTTTGATTCTAGTATATATACTGGGCCGCTGGCTCATGAATAAATGGTCCTTACTGAACGTCAAGAACAATAATTTGGAATTAAAAGACCCGGCCAATCATGTCCAGTATAGGCTGTATAGACGTAGTATAACACTGGTTGTATTCATAAATGGTCATGCTGAAACTTTAAAGCGAACAATTTAGAACTCATAGAGCTTTTCAGCATAAATAGAGATAGTCACGCAGTCTACTTATTAATGAACACTTTGAACTCGTTTTCCACTACGCGAATTTGTTCGTGTGAAGTTATTATAGCTTTTTCCTTTCTCCGTGTTGTTTTTACTAGCTGGCGGTAACATAGCTATTACTACTGGTACATAGTCAGCCACTACTAGTACATTAAGCTAGCTCATAGATAAAATCTGCACTGAGAGGTAAACCTTGTATTAATGGCATTATTGCGCCGCATTAAATAGTGCTGTTTTTGTTTCCGACAAATTCTTTTATCGTGTTAAATATGAATGCATGGTCTTTCTTTGAAGCGAACAATTTTTAACTGATAGAGTTTTCCAGTATAAATAAAGTTAGTTTAGTTAATGAACAATTTTAATACATGATGGACTTTTGTGTTGGACCTAGCGGTATAAGATAAAACGTGCTTGTCGCTTGAGACACCTGTTTTCTCTCGTATATAATTAAAATATACTTTGAAATTGATGGACAACTTCCATTTATAGTCTTTATTTGTCTCTCCTTCTCAAGTTGTTTCTGTTCCAAAACTGCATGCTAATAACTATACTGAAACAGATGTTTAACTATATATGTTTTATGAGAACTAGATATGTACTTTGTATAACTTTAAAATATGCCATTGTTATACACTGCGGTATCGTCAATTTTAAAATTTTTAAATCTTGTACATCGCTGTGAATAGGGGGTTGATAGACCAATCATTAATAAGGCCGCTACAGCCCTTTATTCATGAATAGTGAATTGTCCTTACTGAAACTTTAAAGCAAACAATTTATAACTGATAGAGCTTTCCAGCATAAATAAAGTTAGTCAGTCTACTATTTAATGAACAGTTTTGGCCTAGCACACGATCGACTTTTACTGAACTTTTGCACGACTCAGGGATAAGATGAAACGTGCTTGTCGCTTGAGACAGCTGTTTTCTCTCGTGTATAATTAAAATAAGGTAGTGTTAGCTGGATGGACTTAGTATGGGATTCTAGTTCTGTTGTCCAGTACTTCAATCATAGCTGTGTCATGTGTAATTTTTATATAATATTATTGTAAAGTTAATAAAATAAATTTAAATAAAAATTAATTGATTGACAAACTTTCATTCCTATGTCTCTTCTTTTCAAATTGTTTTCCAAAACTGCATGCTAATTAGTATATACTGAATCAGGTGTTTAACTACACATGTTTTATGAGAACTAGATATGTAGCTAATTTGTATTAGACCTTTGCATACGTTGACTGAAACAATTTAGATCGAGATCGTAAATTTCCATGGAAAACAGTAGGTAGCCAGACAAATCTTAAACGCATCATCACGTACAAAAAGACTTCTTAAAATTGTTTTCCAAAACTGCATGTTAATGAGTCTTGACTTGAAACAGATGTTTAACTATACTTGAGCCATTTCACAGGAAAGAAAATAAGCCACGGCCCGTAAATAAGCCTCAAACGACTCGTTTAAAATATATTGAGTTGCTTGCTAGCGGTCGCTTGCTTTGTGGTACTATCATACTGTCCGTATTAGAAAGGTGTCCATTTAACAGAGATGTCCCTATTAGAGAGATGTCCGTATTAGAGAAGTGTCCGTATTAGAGAGGTGTCCGTTTTAGAGAGGTGTCCGTATTAGATAGATGTCCGTATTAGGGAGGCGTCCATATTAGGGCGTATTAGAGAAATGTTCGCATTAGAGAGGTGTCCATATTAGAGAGATATCCATATTAGAGAGGTGTCCATATTAGAGAGATATCCATATTAGAGAGGTGTCCATATTAGAGAGGTGTCCGTTTTAGAGAGATGACCGTATTAGAGAGTTGCCCGTATGAGAGAGATGTCCATATTAGAGAGACTTCCATATTAGAAAGATTTCCATATTAGAGAGATTTCCATATTAAAGAGATGTCCATATATATTAGAGAGATGCCTGTACAATTATTTAAAATTAGTTTTGTATTTTAAAATTGTTCCTACTTATTCACTTCTAGAATTTTTCCATTTAAAATTCTAGTTTCTGTGAGGATAATACATTCCATCCATACATGAAGCAAAACTGTACATGTAAAGAGACATGTGAATTTTGTTGAAAGTTTTTAGCTTTTACCCTTGTTGAAATACAGCTATTTAGTGCTCAAAAACAGATGTCTTTTAGGCCGCGTATTTTCCACTCCAAACTACATGGCGGCCAATTTGGCGTAAAAGATGGCGGCCAAGTTATCATTCCAGTCGTTTTAGCGTTCACTGGCGTAGCCACTTTAACATAATTCTTCAACGCATATTTATGAAAGTGTTTTCATTGTCATGAATTATTTATATAATTATGTGTGTACTTCAGGATTGTCATTCTAAGCATATCATCTGCTGTCTGTACTTGTTCAGTTTTTCAGAAGAGGAGGACAATTACGAAGTCGCACGATGGAGTTCTTTCATTTTATCAACCTGATATTCATATTTGCTTTGAACGTATCGTTCTTTTTCTCAGGAATATGTTTAAACTCGTTGGTCGTACTCACTTTGTGGAGGTCTACGCAACTTCGAAAGAAATTGTGTTATTTCATGATAATGGTTTTGTCCTGTTGCGATTTGCTTGCGGTTTTAACTAATCATCCACTGGCGGCTCTTACCGCGATGTTGTGCCTGACTGGAAAGTTGGATGTATACACTGGCTGGGCGGTTATTTCCACAAGGTTCTCAGCTGTTTTCGTTGGCTTTTCTATACTTGCTCTTTTGGTGATGAATTTTGATCGATATTTGGCGACATATTATCCTATCTTTCATCGAACATCGGTAACAAAGGGAAAACTTTTAACTCTTCTTGCAATACCAAGTATTGCCCTGCTTACTTTGAAAGTGATGTCTGTAAACAACTGTGTTTTTTCAGGCCAAGTTTTTGGACTATTCATTATTCTATTTCCTCCAATGCTATTTATCAACTGTAAATTGTTCACATTTGTCAGAAGATGTCGTAGAAACAACGGAATACCACCCGAGATGAAAAAGACGTTTTCTTTGAAAAATATATCGAGTTGCTTGCTAGCAATCGCTTGCTATGTAGTGCTATCCATTCCAGTGTTCGTCTATACTGGGCTAAGCATAACCTCGAAGAAGGAGACAACAACGATGTGTGACAATGTAGTAGTTGCAGGACTTTGGACTTCAACCATAGGTGCAATGAATTCCACATTTAACTGCTTAATCTTTTTCTGGAAAAATAACATTTTACGCAAAGAGGGAATGAAAGTGATCAAAAACATGAAAATATATCGGCGAATCCGATCCCAGTCCGACCATTAAGTATTCTTCGGCAAACTATATATATTGAACCGTAGTCTTTCGCCGGCACGACTTTTCACATTGCAATGGACCTATTGAGAGTACTCTGCCTTTGGTTTAGACCACTGATAGAGTTATCCAGTGTCAATAAAGTTGGCCAGTTAAGGTTTCCTTTTCTATAGTATATGCAGGGCCACACTGGCTCATGAATGAATGGTCCTTATACTGAACGTCAAGAACAATAATTTGGATTTATATAATCACCAATTGAGATGAACCATGTCCCATATATAGGTCGTAGTATAACATTGGTTGTATTCATAAATGGTCCTTGCCGAAACTTTAAAGCGAACAGTTTTAATTAGAACTCATAGAGCTTTTCAGCATAAATAGAGAAAGTCATGCAGTCTATACTTAATGAACACAGTCTTTGAGCTCGTTTTCCACCACGCGAATTTGTTCATGTGAAGTGACTAGCTTTTTCCTTTCTCCGCCGGTGTCGTTTTTACTGACGGTAACTAAGCTACCAGTGCCGGTACATACAGTCATAGAATACAAAACATATTAAATTTACAGAGAGATTAGATTGAGAATTAGAATTATTGCTGCCGCAGCGAGCGAGCCTGAAGCGAGCGAGCAAGGCAGCAGATCCTAATTTTGTTTTGTGGGTCGAAATCAAAATTTTCTATTTGGCGCATTGCATGACGGTACCAGTGAATTTTAACCGTGGTGCAGCGCTGGCAGGCATAAGGCAAACAGGCAATGTGATCATGTTTCATCTTTGGTCTTCTTTTATGGAAAGCCATAGCTGGCTTAAAGTGATCAAACGGCATTTTGTTGGGTGCTTTTAGCATTATACGGCAGTGCTTTTGGCATTATACACGGTGGTTCCAAGGTCCCATTATACACGGTGGTCTGTAAGGACAATGACATGCTTTTCTGTGTATATACATGTAAATGAATACAACGCAGCGAATGCGCCAAACAGTATAAACGCGGCTGAAATACGATATTAAAATCTTACATGTGCCGTATGATTTAATTATGTTTTAGGATTTACAAATGCTTTGTCACTTGTATTTATACTTGTATTGCATCACAAGGCAGTACGTACTGTAAGTGAAAAAACTCCACATGTGAGATTGTCTTGTATATATTTTTGCTTTCTTTGATAAACACTATTAAACACGCAAATTTTAATTAGTGAGACGCAATGTTAAATGTCACCTGCATGTCATTGTCATTGCCCTTTAACCCCTGGTCTAATTGGCCGCTTTTGAAAATATTGATCAGGACGGATGACATATATATATCGTTATATATAGTCTGCGCGCAGGGTAGTTAGTGCCTTACGTCTTCGCTGGTTGTTATACTTCAAAATAATTTTGTATGTACCGAGAAATCAATATTCCAAGTATATAAATATATAAACTAGGATGTCACACTGATAGCTTGTTTACATTTCCTGGAGCATCATGAAATCTTATGTTTAACCACGGTGGTTTAACCCATTAGCTGGCAATGCGCCCTTCCCTTGTCGAGCGCCAGAAGATTTTACTCGTCAGTGGTATAGGGTACTGTCAGTAAATGGGTTAACAAACCTATCTGCCAATGGCTCTTGTTAATTCATCAGCACAGTAATGACCCCTACTTTAGTATTTACCCTGTCCAACGCCAGACGATTTTTAATACTCAGTCAGTGGTAGGGTACTGTCAACAAATGGGTTAACAAGGATAACAATAATTAGCCTGCATGGCAGGCGGTATTTCCCAGGCTTGTCCAATTTTAGGAACCGCCTGCCATGCAAGCTAAACAATAATAGGATGTTTCTGAAGGACTCGTTCAACACTCTGTATTTTGTCTTTTGCTATCAAAGGCAGCATTACTGCCCTGTGGGTAACCTAGTACTATAGTTATAATCAATTAAAATTTGTTGGGGCATTGAAGCAATACTTGGCTACCAATGTCCCCACGGACTTGTCTTTCATTGCCATAATATCATGGTTATAAAAACAACGAAACGATTGATTTTCTTTGGTTAAGCTTATAGATAAAATCTGCACTGAGATCAGTGAACCAATATTGCTGTTTTTGTTTCCGATCTCGTTTTAGTCGTTTAAATCGCAATCGGTTGACAAATTCTTTTATCGTATTAAATGAATGCATGGTCCTTCTGTGAAGCGAACAATTTTTAACTGATAGAGTTTTCCAGTATAAATAAAGTTAGTTTAGTTAATTAACAGTTTTAACACATGATGGACTTTTGTATTGGACCTGGCGGTAAGATGAAACGTGCTTGTCGTTTGATACACCTGTTTTCTCTCGTAAAAAAATTAAAACATACTTTGAAATTGATTGACAGCTTCCATTTATAGTCTTTATTTGCCTCTCCTTCTCAAGTTGTTTTCCAAAGCTGCCATGCTAATAATTTTACTGAAACAGATGTTTGACTGTATATGTTTTATGAGAACTAGATATGTACTTTGTATAACTTTAAAATATGTCATCATTATACACTGCGGTATCGTCAATTTTACAAGTTTAAGATCTTGCACATCGCTGTGAATAGGGGGTTGATAGACCGATCATTAATAAGGCCACTACAGCCTTTATTCATGAATTGTGAATGGTCCTTACTGAAACTTTAAAGCAAACAATTTATAACTGATAGAACTCTTCAGCATAAATAAAGTTAGTCAGTCTACTATTTAATGAACAGTTTTAGCCTTGCACACGATCGACTTTTACTGAATTTTTGCATAACTCAGTGATAAGACGAAACGTGCTTGCGCTTGAGACAGCTGTTTTCTCTCGTGTATAATTAAAATAAGGTAGTGTTAGATGGATGGACTTAGTATGGGATTCTAGTTCTGTTGTCCAATCCCTCAATCATAGCTGTATGTGTATTTTTTATATAATATGATTGTAAAGTTAATAAAACAAATTAAAAAAAAATAAATTTTCATTTCTATCGCCCGTATTCTAAAAGCCACTTACACTCACACTCAATGAGTGGAGGTTCAATCTGAGCTTCCCTTCAGTGTTAATGCTGTTTTTGAATAGCTGGACGGTTAGTGTCATACCTTGCTATGTGACTACTCACCCTCCAGCTATTCAAAAACAGCATTAACACTCAAGAAAAGCTCAGATTGAACCTCCACTCATTGAGTGTGAGTGAGCTAATTTTAGAATACGGGCATATCTCTCTCCTTTTCAAATTGTTTTCCAAAACTGCATGCTAATAAGTATATACTGAATCAGGTGTTTAACTACACATGTTTTATGAGAACTAGATTTGTAGTTACTTTGTATTAGACCTTTGCATACGTTGACCGAAACAATTTAGATCGAGATCGTAAATTCCATGGAAAACAGTAGGTAGCCAGACAAGTCTTAAAAGCACCTTCACGTACAAAAAGTCATTTTTAAATTGTTTTCCAAAACTGCATGTTAATGAGTCTAATAACTACTGAAAGGTGTTTAACTATACTAGAGCCATTTCACAGGAGCAAAAATGAGCCGCGGCCCGTAAATAAGCCTCAAACGACTCGTTTAAAATATATCGAGTTGCTTGCTAGCGGTCGCTTGCTTTGTGATACTGTTATACTGTCCGTATTAGAGAGGTGTCCATATTGGAGAGATGAACGTATTAGAGAGGTGTCCATATTAGAGAGATGTCCATATTAGAGAGGTGTTCGTATTAGTGAGATGTCCATATTAGAGAGATGTCCATATTAGAGAGGTGTCCATATTAGAGAAGTGTCCATATTAGAGAGATCAACGTATTAGAGATGTGCCATATTAGAGAGGTGTCCGTATTAGTGAGATGTTCGCATTAGAGAGGTGTCCACATTAGAGAAGTGTCCATATTAGAAAAGTGTCCATATCGAGAGGTGTTCGTATTAGAGAGGTGTCCATATTAGAGAGGTGTTCATATTAGAGAGGTGTCAGTATTAGAGAGGCGTCCATATTAGAGAGGTGTCAGTATTAGAGAGATGTCCACATTAGAGAGATGAACGTATTAGAGATGTGCCATATTAGAGAGGTGTCCGTATTAGTGAGATGTTCGCATTAGAGAGGTGTCCACATTAGAGAGGTCTCCATATTAGAGAGGTGTCCATATTAGAGAGATGTCCATATTAGAGCGGTGTCCATATTAGAGAGATGTCCATATTAGAGCGGTGTCCATATTAGAGAAGTGTCCATATTAGAGAGATCAACGTATTAGAGATGTGCCATATTAGAGAGGTGTCCGTATTAGTGAGATGTTCGCATTAGAGAGGTGTCCACATTAGAGAAGTGTCCATATTAGAAAAGTGTCCATATCGAGAGGTGTTCGTATTAGAGAGGTGTCCATATTAGAGAGGTGTTCATATTAGAGAGGTGTCAGTATTAGAGAGGCGTCCATATTAGAGAGGTGTCAGTATTAGAGAGATGTCCATATTACAGAGATGAACGTATTAGAGATGTGCCATATTAGAGAGGTGTCCGTATTAGTGAGATGTTCGCATTAGAGAAGTGTCCACATTAGAGAGGTGTCCATATTAGCGAGGTGTCCATATTAGAGAGATGTCCATATTAGAGCGGTGTCCATATTAGAGAGATGTCCATATTAGAGCGGTGTCCATATTAGAGAAGTGTCCATATTAGAGAGATCAACGTATTAGAGATGTGCCATATTAGAGAGGTGTCCGTATTTGTGAGATGTTCGCATTAGAGAGGTGTCCACATTAGAGAAGTGTCCATATTAGAAAAGTGTCCATATCGAGAGGTGTTCGTATTAGAGAGGTGTCCATATTAGAGAGGTGTTCATATTAGAGAGGTGTCAGTATTAGAGAGGCGTCCATATTAGAGAGGTGTCAGTATTAGAGAGATGTCCATATTACAGAGATGAACGTATTAGAGATGTGCCATATTAGAGAGGTGTCCGTATTAGTGAGACGTTCGCATTAGAGAGGTGTCCACATTAGAGAGGTGTCCATATTAGAGAGGTGTCCATATTAGAGAGGTGTCCATATTAGAGAGGTGTCCATATTAGAGAGGTGTCCATATTAGAGAGGTGTCCATATTAGAGAGGTGTCCATATTAGAGAGGTGTCCATATTAGAGAGGTGTCCATATTAGAGAGGTGTCCATATTAGAGAGGTGTCCATATTAGAGAGGTGTCCATATTAGAGAGGTGTCCATATTAGAAAGGTGTCCATATTAGAGAGGTGTCCATATTAGAGAGGTGTCGACATTAGAGAGGTGTCCACATTAGAGAGATGTCCCTATTAGAGAAGTGTCCATATTAGAGAGATGTCCATATTAGAGAGGTGTCCATATTAGAGAAGTGTCCATATTAGAGAGATCTATTAGAGATGTGCCATATTAGAGAGGTGTCCGTATTAGTGAGATGTTCGCATTAGAGAGGTGTCCACATTAGAGAAGTGTCCATATTAGAAAAGTGTCCATGTCGAGAGGTGTTCGTATTAGAGAGGTGTCCATATTAGAGAGGTGTTCATATTAGAGAGGTGTCAGTATTAGAGAGGCGTCCATATTAGAGAGGTGTCAGTATTAGAGAGATGTCCACATTAGAGAGATGAACGTATTAGAGATGTGCCATATTAGAGAGGTGTCCGTATTAGTGAGATGTTCGCATTAGAGAGGTGTCCACATTAGAGAGGTGTCCATATTAGAGAGGTGTCCATATTAGAGAGATGTCCATATTAGAGCGGTGTCCATATTAGAGAGATGTCCATATTAGAGAGGTGTCCATATTAGAGAAGTGTCCATATTAGAGAGATCAACGTATTAGAGATGTGCCATATTAGAGAGGTGTCCGTATTAGTGAGATGTTCGCATTAGAGAGGTGTCCACATTAGAGAAGTGTCCATATTAGAAAAGTGTCCATATCGAGAGGTGTTCGTATTAGAGAGGTGTCCATATTAGAGAGGTGTTCATATTAGAGAGGTGTCAGTATTAGAGAGGCGTCCATATTAGAGAGGTGTCAGTATTAGAGAGATGTCCATATTACAGAGATGAACGTATTAGAGATGTGCCATATTAGAGAGGTGTCCGTATTAGTGAGACGTTCGCATTAGAGAGGTGTCCACATTAGAGAGGTGTCCACATTAGAGAGGTGTCCATATTAGAGAGGTGTCCATATTAGAGAGGTGTCCATATTAGAGAGGTGTCCATATTAGAGAGGTGTCCATATTAGAGAGGTGTCCATATTAGAGAGGTGTCCATATTAGAGAGGTGTCCATATTAGAGAGGTGTCGACATTAGAGAGGTGTCCATATTAGAGAGATGTCCCTATTAGAGAAGTGTCCATATTAGAGAGATGTCCATATTAGAGAGATGTCCATATTAGAGAGATGTCCATATTAGAGAGATGTCCATATTAGAGAGATGTCCATATTAGAGAGGTGTCCATATTAGAGAGGTGTCCATATTAGAGAGATGTCCACATTAGAGAGATTAAATAATAAAGTATTAGAGAGGTGTCCATATTAGAGAGGTTTCCATATTAGAGAGGTTTCGACATTAGAGAGATATCCACATTAGAGAGATGTCAACATTAGAGAGATTAAATAATGAAGTATTAGAGAGGTGTCCGTATTAGAGAGATTACCATATTAGAGAAAGGAGGCTGTATTAGAGTAGTGTCCATTTTAGAGAGATATCCACATTAGAGAGATTGTCAGACAGAGAAAAATAATAAAGTAAGGCACATAGGGCTCAATGTGTTAAAAGCACAAGCCCTTAATTGGTAGATTTTTGCCTTACAAGAACTTACAAACAGACTACACTTGTTGTAATTCTTGTTAGATTCTTTAACATTAGAGTTTAGGAAGAATTATGAATTAGATTGGACAACATGGAAAGGATGGTATACAAGACAGACATGAAATGGTGTTTTTGCTGACACCAATCTTCCTTTGTCTAATGGTCTCTAATGCACTGCAAAAAGTATATATATATTTATATGAAACAAAACATTAAGAACTTTTTTGTTTCCAGTCATTGCTGTGGTCAGGATCTCGAGAGATCAAACATGAATTGTCAGATTTCAACACAAGATTTACCTCTCTGGAAGATACATTTGCTGGGTTGGTATATACACTGTATATCATTATCATGAAAGAGTGATATTGGCCTCCTCCCTGAGGTCATGCAGGCACAGTCAGTGCAGGACAATTATTATATCAACTTGAAAGTTATAAAACAGATATCAGATCAGTTGTAATATACAACCCGAAATGGAATACATTAGTGTTGTATTGAACTGCCTCAAGATTTATTCAGGATTTAACCTATTTCACTTTAAATCTCATACCTAATAATAGACATAAAAAATTCTTTCAGCAATATTCTAGAAGGGATGCAATGGTGTGGTATGATTAAAGAACCAGGAATAAACTATAAACAATGTCCATATGAATGCGCAAACCAAAAAGCATTCTGGGGTGTAGCAGCCAAGAAGGTAAAAATAAGACTGGCTTTTAATCATGAACCAGAAATCATGGACATTCTGCTTCCTTACTAACTTACATATCATATTGATTTCATTGATACATAACCCATAAAAATATGGCTTCTGCAGTAAACAATGGATTATATTGTACAAATTGCTGTAAATCGCAAAATCAGAGAATATTGTAAGTTGTTCGCAATTTGCTTCAAATACAGGATAGGCAATAACTGAATTAAATCAGGGCCAAACTATACACCAGATACTTCAACATACTTTGTTTTGCAGTCAGTGATTGAGGCAAGTTGCAATTAACAACATACTTTATTCTCAGATTTTGCTGTTAACAACGTCACATTATGTAATTCACTGACATACAGGGTCTTAGCTAGAGGGCCGTGTTGGCCGTGTTATCGCGGCCAAAAGTGGAAAAACACGGCTAAATAAAATGAACGCGGCTTCATTATTTATTTATTTATATAAGGCCGCGTGTAGGTTCATAAAATAAGGTGCAACAGTACTTACAACAGACAGAATTTCTTCCAATTTACGTCGTAAGAAAGCTTGTAAAATCTACTGTTGTTATTGAAATTGGCAAAAGTGATCCGTGATGTTTTAATGTTTTGATGGATAATGGGAAGTGTATGGTGTTAAAATGGTTTTAAATACCCCCAAGAGTTGCTAAAATAACTTAATATTTTAATGTCAGCACGCAATATAAGCGTATGCTCGCCTTGTATTTGGTTGCAAAGCATAGAACAACCACAGGCATTGTCTGTTGTTGGCGAGCGTAACTAGAACCGTGAATTTGGTTATTCAAGGTAATTGACATGTGCACACCCTGGTCATTAGAAACACGCCCAAGATCTAAAATCCTAGCTAAGACCCTGCTGACATACAGTATAAACGTTGAGGCCATATTTCAACGTGATATGCAAATTACAAAGGAAGTATAGAATAAATCATGTCCATGATTTCTGGCCTAAAGTTTGTCCATCCAATGAAGTCTCATAACACAGAAAATAACATTGGCAGAAAAAAAGAGGGTTACGGTCAGAAAACTAGAACCACAGGATACCTTTTGTAACTACAGTAGGCCTAAAAATATATCATATATTCTGTTACAGATGGCAGAAAGATCTGAAGGCGTTGTTTATGCAGTCATTAATGGAACAAGACAACATTGGAAAGACAAACAGATATTTTCTGCTTATATGATGGACAGGTGAATGCCTAAACAGAGTTCATGGTTTCTGAACTACAATTCAAAACACCTCAAAGTTTTTTGACTAAGCATATACTTAGATTTATCAAGAAATTCCAACAAATTCTGATGAAAGGCCTAATTTACTTGTCCAAGTTTCTTATATACAGTTGCCATTTTCATTCTGCATCACCTTCAGTTGGTGTATGTTTGCAAATAAATGCCTCGGCATACCTCTCCGCCAACATGACAATAACATGGAATGCCACTTATAAAGCAGGCGTGTAGCACAGGGGTGTAGCAATTAAAGGCTATGTGCTTGGGGTGTCCACACCTTACCTTTGCAGACAAAGTGGGCCTGGTGTGACAGGGAGGTGGTTTGGGCATAGTTACAATATTTCACGCCCAACTTGTGCCAACAGACGTAATATTGGGGGTTAGACAACCCCCTCCCCCTCTTCGCTATCCCCCCTGACTTAAAGGGTTATTAAAGATGTAGCGATGCTACATACACTGGAGTCCATATGATATAATTTGAAGATTACTCACTGTTAGCGCTAGCTGCTACCAACTGAGAGTTAAAAGTAAAAACTTTAAAGACTATAGTCAGAACACCATGCTGTGTACGCAGGCATGCACACGTGACAAAACTAGAACTAAACGCAATTAATACTATTAAAATAAATAAAATGTTTATCTCTATATTCAAAACTAAAAACGACGTTTCTAAGATTGATAAAAGGTTGAAATAAACCACATTTTACCTCTAAAATTTTGCTTCCAAAATCCATATTTTCTTTCAAAAAAATATCCACGTTTTTCCAAATGGCACTTCAAAACTTCATGTTAGTGGAACGAAAGGACTGACTTCGAAATGCTCATTCCCCCCCCCCCCCTGTCGCAAACAAGGGGAAATTAGTCATGATAAGTCATGATAAAGAAAGAAACATTATCGCAGCAACATACGGCTAAACATTACACCGTTTTCATTTCCCTTAAAACGGGAAAATTTTTAATTTTCAGGCTAACAGTTTCATTCCACTCTATTCTATTTCATTCCATATTCCATTCGATTTCATTCTATTTTATTCCAACCATTATATATTCTATTCTATTCTATTCATTCTATACAATCTCATTCTATTCTATTCTATTATTAATATTATATTCTGTTCAACAAATTGTCAAATTGACACAACGCAACCCCAACTCAAAATCTTCGTATCAATCATTATAGTGATTTTCTTTCCAATTAGTTATATGGCCAGAAATCAAATACCAAATCTCAACCCTGACAAAGTGACAGAAGTGAGAATTTTAGTTGGACATTCTTTGCATAAAAAAGTGTTGTAAGTTGAACATCAAATGTTAAAACAAGTGTTGGAACGTAAAAACGCACAAGTTGCAGCAGACTTGTAGCAATGCTGTTCCAACAACTTGTCAACAGGATGTGTTCGCACTGCTTGTTCCCAGCTTGTTGACAAGTTGTCAACGGCTTGTTGACAACTTTCTATAAGGTTGTTGAGCTCAACGGACTTGTTACAAGTTGTTCCAACAACTTGTTATCGTCCTGCAATTCAACAATTTCTCAACAACTTGTGAGTACAGTAACAACCTTGTAGCAACTTGATAAAAATAAAATAACAGCATTGGTAGAACTTGTTGATAAGCTTGCTACAAGCCTGTTACGAGCATATCTTGTTGACAAATTGTGAGATCAGTTTTACGTGTGTATTCTTATTTTTCACAGGGAGAGATGTGGGACATTTTCAGTAAAAGCTCTACAGAAACAAATCGAATCGCGGGGAATAAAATCATCTTGTGTTGACGATCCTTTGTAAGTTTGCGAATTGCTTATTTACAAATCGTGTTGCTGTAATACACAGGGACGTCGCTACAGGGGGGTGTGGGGGTGTAACACTCCCCCTCCCCCCCCCCCAATAATTCAAAACGTTGGTCAAAGTTGGTCAAAATGGAACTAATATTTGAGTACTTAAAATTGAAGGTCAAAGTTGGTAAAATTTGGTCAAA
>CACRXK020001134.1:1136-18952 GCA_902702795.2 Paramuricea clavata | reverse complement strand
AATGTTCATGTCTTCACGACGTCCCTGGTAATACCAATCATATAGAGCAGACTTGCTAAATTGAACAAATTCTCTTGGTCTTTTAGATCTATCCGTGCTCTGCTATGTCTGGACTATCCAAAAGACGCTCTTTGTCAGTTTCATCTAACCGCTTTGTTAAAGTGATTTAAAAAATAGAGAAGGCAAAACTGCCTTGGGCAATACTAACTTGTATGAGTGTAGTAATGGAAGGCTAGGGGTGCTTTGTATTCCCCAATACCTCTACTGTAAAAATAAAAGACAGATATTTTTACACGCATTATTAATATATTTTACACAGGCAATTACAAGTTTCTCATACAGCTGTATATTATATTTATATTATAAAGTTTTTTATATATTATATATAAGTCAGTCGCGAGCTGATTTTTATTATTCCTTTACTAATGTGGTCAATAATGAATATTTTCAGAGGATAAATTATTAAGATAACACAGGATTACATAGGTCTATACGTCAAGGTATTGGAGTGGTCAATTTTGAGGTTTATTTCTTCTTGCAAATCATCTGAATGGGGCTCATGCAATGCAGTTCCATTATCCAATTACACTCGGGACTGCAGCAAGCAGGACTCGCACTATAGTCGATAGAGCAACCTGGAAAAAGGAAAATAGAACCTGATTAACCACGTCATTCGCAACTTAATGCTCCCCGTCAAACAGGGGTATACACTTGCAAGGAGGTAAGTCCCCCTCAGACCCCATAGCAAACCATGCTCCCCCCCTCCTCGCAGTATAAAGGTCCCTTCTGTCCAAAATATGAGCATGCAAAAAAGGGAATAATAACTTAGTTAAGAAGAGCGTTTCAATTTACTATGACCAAAACTTTGTCTAGTGCATGAATATATCAAAAAGTTGTGTCTCAACTTCCAGAATCACAAGCCTCAGAGGCTCGAAAATGGGAAAAAAAACATGACTGGGAAACAATGTTTCTTGGTTTGTCAACATTTGGGAAACATGGCTAGGAAACAATGTTCCCTGGTTTGTCCACCTCTGGGGAGACATGGCTATGAAACAATGTTTCCTGGTTGGTCCACCTTTGGAACGTCATGGGCTAGGAAACAATGTTCCTTGGTTGGTCAACCTTTAGGAGGACATGACTAGGAAACAATGTTTCCTGGTTGGCCCACCTTTGGGAAACATGGCTAGGAAACAATGTTTCCTGGTTGGCCCACCTTTGGGAAAACATGGTTGTGAAACAATGTTTCCTGGTTTGTCCAGCTTTAGCAAACATGGCTAGGAAACAATGTTTGCTGGTTGGCCCACCTTTGGGAAAGATGGCTAGGAAACAATGTTTCCTGGTTGGCCCACCTTTGGGAAGACATGGTTGTGAAACAATGTTTCCTGGTTTGTCCAGCTTTAGCAAACATGGCTAGGAAACAATGTTTGCTGGTTGGCCACCTTTGGAATGTCATGGGCTAGGAAACAATGTTCTTTCGTTGGTCCACCTCGGGGAAGACATGGCTAGGAAACAATGTTTCCTGGTTGGCCAGAAAAAAGAAAAAAAACAAAAAACAATAAAAAAAAAATTTTTAAAAAAATGTTTAAAAAAAAATGTTTAAAAAAAACAATGTTTAATAAAAAACAATGTTTTCTGGTTGGTTGTTGTTTCACCTTTGGAATGTCATGGGCTAGGAAACGATGTTCTTTGGTTGGTCCACCTCGGGGGAGATATGGCTAGGAAACAATGTTTCCTAGCTTGCCCACCTCTGCGAAGCATATGGCTAGGAAACATTGTTCTCTGGTTGTCCAACCTTTTGGGAAGACATGACTATATAGAAAACAATGTTCCTGCAACAATATTTCCTGATTTGCTTTGCGCTTGAACCTTATCATGAATTCATAATATATTCACAGTAAATCCGTTATGATGATAATTTATTCAATTATACCTCTTTTCTCTTCGCTCGTCTCATCCAGTTGAACAGGACCGTTTGCATCGTTACCGCAATCAATTGAAGTTAAAGCAAGGTCAACACCGGAAGCTGCGAGGCCATCTAATTCTTCCTTTGAACACCCTCCGCTGCCTGAAAATTAAAAAAATCATTGAAACTTAGAAAGAGTAAAATACCAACATTTTGGAAAATTTTTCTTTTCATTTTAGCAGTCGTTGTAGCAGTTATACCAAGTGTGAATTATATACATTTTTAGAACTACAACCTTGAATATAACCCTTGACACCGTTCCAGCCAATATTGCAAAGTTAATGAACACTGACAAAACAAATCTATTTTTGTCCCACTTTTCCCCCAGTCAATGAAATTCTAGTAGTAATAATAGACAATAGTTCCTTACCTCTTCGGAATAGATAATCAGCGAAATAATTTCGCGATCTTGGCGCAGCCGCTGTAAAAAGAGTGAAAAATAAACGTAAAAAATAAATTGAAAATATTATTTTCTTGACTGATTTCTCGAATCTCTTTCACTGAAGTGTGAAATATTTTTGCCCACAATAAACCGTCAAAGAATTTATGAAATAAATTCTTATGTATATGTATATGTAATGCATTTAAAAACAGAAAGGTTTAGTTGTGGAAAAAATTCAAAATGTCAACTCTGAAGAATGCAACTTTTGAAAAAGAGAGGGGTGCATAAAATCATAAATTTAATCATTTGCAGAAAATATAATTTGTTTCGTTTATTTTGTATCCTTTCAATTTAATTGAAAAGCAATCCTATAAAGATTGAAAAACATGCCACTGTCTTGTCGTTTTGGTGAGTCGGAGAGAACGTTTTTCAACCGTTAATTTTCAATGTAATTTTAATTATTCATGTCAATAAATCGAAATATCACCAAAACTTATATGCGTCTTGGTTTTATATAATCCATATTTTGGGGTTTCAAATTTACTGAGATGCTAATTTTCGGATACATTATTTTATAGTTTAAGGAGGTAGTCGGAGTTTAACTTTATATTAAGAATTTCATTGCCTTAGGCTTAGTAAGGAAAACGATTATTAAAACTTCTAATGAACGCATCCGTATACGGAAATTGTCGAAGACAAAAGCAAGGAAAAGGCTTTTGGGGAGAGCGCTAATTTTGCTTATCTAAACAATTAACGAATCCATTAAGTTTTTCATTGTCTTTCTACACGCCATATGGTGTGAATTTCATTGACATTGTTCTCACGAAAAAGATTTTGATAGTTTTGCGATAATTAATTATCAAAATTGATTATTGTTAATCGATGCATGTAGTTCGCTAATTTATCGCAAGAGTAAAAGCCTTCGTGTGGTTCGGTGTATATTTTGATTTATAATTATGTAGGAGGTTACATTGAAACCTATCGGCTTGAAAATATAGCTAAATCTCTCGCCTACGTTTAGAAAGGAGGATCCGCGGTGTCGCAGTCCTTCAACCTCTGAGATCGTGGGTTCGATTTCACTGAGAAGTTGGAGTCATGCTTGTGGGTGCATTGCATGAGTCAAAATACTCAGTCAAAATACTCAGTCTTGAGTCAAAATACTCAGCTGAATATTTTCCAGTGAATGTGTGCATATACAGTATGACATAAAGCTTTGTTAAATAAATACACGTGGACATAGTTTTAAGCCTGGCTCATACTAACAATTCTGTTGGCAATTAATTAAGGTGGAGTAATACGGGCAACAAAATCGCTGCAACTTGCAACAAAATCTGATTTCAACGCATGTTAATTGAGAATGTTCACATATACATTACAAGTCACGAGGCAACATGTGTCAACATTTCTACTTAAACATGCGTTGAAATCAGATTTTGTTGCAAGTTGCAGCAATTTTGTTGCTCGTATTACTCCAGCTTCATTCCCTCCTGGCAAATGTGATCGAATGAATGACATGCAAAAGACTTAGAATTGTTTACTTCTGAAAAGCGACTCTATACTTTTGTGTGCGAGTTCACTCATTTGCATCTGTCAGAAACACAAAATCGCCGACAACATTGCCAGTGTGAACCAAGCTTAAATTGATATCGGAGAGTAGTACACCTCGCCTCGAATGTATCATTATTGATCAAGTATAAAACAAGGTATATAAACGTAATTAAATCTGGTGAATTAAAGTTGCACGAAAATTTGCAACGTTTAACAGCTCTCCCTATATGGCCCATTACCCCTACCAAATGTGTCGTAACATCAGGACCCATCAGCCCTAGACGTAGGACCATTAGCCTCCTCCGCAGGCATCTCACCCGAGGAATTGGAAAATTTTTTTTTCAAAACTTATTCGCAGGCTAAAACCCATAGAGAGACTGCGGAGGAAGCTATAGGACCTTTATATTTGGCTAGCTTTGGCAGTATTTTGGATGTGACGCGTCATCCAAAGTCAGTCGAGTAAAGAGCATATATTGTCTATGGTCCACTCTATGACATTGACACAAACTGAGAAACGCAATTCCATTCTGCAGGCCAACTGCTCAAATAAAATTATCTTGCTGAAAATGCTTTCCTATTTCAAATACTGAAAACACAAATAAAGTTATCAATGCGCCCCGCGACGCTTTGCGGTACCGCATGAAATTCATGATTCGTTCGGAAAAAATTAAAACTTTACCAAAACACGCAGCACGCTGACTGAGCCGTATCAAACATCGCTATAAACCTCAATTAAGTATGCCTAACAAGGCAAACCGCTTAATGTTTTATTTATTTACTTATTCGAATCCTTGTAAAGCGAAATCCACATTCACAATGCTATGATAATCTATGATTTTGAGACGCCAACAATTATATTCGTCTGTTTGGTATGCTTTCGGTTTGAGCTCATTAGATATCTAATCGATTTCTTTCAATTTTTGACAATAGAACTATCCTTTGGCGAGAAACAATTAGCCGTCGGAAACCGGCTTATCAGCTAGTATTGTTTACAAAGATGTCGACGGCATACCGGCAAAAAATTATAATAGACAAGTCCTGTTAATAGCGTATTCAAAACAAAAAGGATCATCAGTTTAAAAAGATATCGAAAAAATAAGATATCTATATGTTTAACAATTAACTGCTCGAGACAAAGGCTTGAGATTTGCTTGTCTAGATTTGGAACAGATTATGATGTTAAACACAGTGCTACTTCAAGCGCGCGGTATTGCTTTTTTTTTAAGGAAAATATCATATTTTTCATCATTTGAGATTACGAAAGTGCTACACTATTCTCAGCGCATGCGCCTTTAACCGTCTGTGACTGTGCCGCGTGAAAATGTCACAGCTTGTCAACTAGATGTGTTCGCACTGCTTGTTCGCAGTTGTTGACAAGTCTGAACACATTGTTATCATCTTGTAACAAGGTTGATGAGCCCGAACAGACTCTCGTACTGTCGTAGCTTCAATGCATTCAAGTTTCTGGAACTCTGGGGAGAACAATACAGTTTAGAACTGCATAGTAGAGCAATACAGTCCAAATAAAATTAGTTTAGATTTCTGTAACCCTATACAGCAATGAAAGACAGCCTTACTAGACCTCTAGGTCCTAGTCAGACTAGGGAGAACAGTTTAGAACTGATAGAGCTATCTGGCAAAAACAAAGGCAAAGTTAATTTAGGTTTTCCCCTGTAGTAATCAGAAACAATAAACGATGACCTCCATAGGGAGAACAGAACGTTTAAAACTAAAAGTAATCATTCAGTGAGGTTCGTTGAGACCATATCAGAAATATCAAAACAACTTGCAACAAGTCAGACGGCAGTCCCCAAGCCTGTTACGAGATGACACCGAGTTGTAACAAACTTGTCAAAACATTCGCAGAGAACAAGCGGTGCGAACCTGTATGATATCAGCTTAATAACAAACTTGTAACAGCTTGCAACAATGTTATATATACAAATATTTTCACGTTTTTTATCTTATAATCAGTGTAAAAAGGACCGCATTTTCGAAAATATTTGGACTTAAAAATCAATGCCTCATTTGCAACTGAATAATCTAAAGTTTTTGTGGGTAGTGTTAAACAAAACCACAAAAATAAGCCAGCACGCCTATTGATATAGACAATAATAGCTTAAATCCGTCAAATTAGCAAAAACAGTACGTTTCTAAACTTTTGCTTCAAAATTGATGAGGATATTTAGTTGGCACTTAACATTGATCGATTGCATGCGTTCAATTAAAAGTTGACCATGTTATACAACAGCGCTAAAAACATGCACGTTTTAATATTATATATATTGCTAAATACCGACTAATACTAACATTAGCACATATATGTTAAGGTTGACACAAAGAATTAGCCATTATAATATGTGACGCCTTCCAGTATGCCTATAATAATTTATCATATGTCACTCATTGTCATATTATAGGGCAATAAGGGAATTTGCCTTTAAACAAGAGATCAAAATATACATGAATATCTCAGATTTTAAGGCGCTTGATTCAGAATATATACATTAACCAAGTTACTACAGCTTGTTTCGTCCAATGAAGGGATCTCTTAACGATTCCTTCATTGGATACAACCAGGGACGCCGGAACTGGGGGGGGGGGCAGGAGCGGCAGCCGCCCCCGTTGCCCTTTACCAGGAGGGGCAAGGTGGGCAAAGGTGCCCTTTCAATTTAAAGGATTGCCTTGGCGAAATAGCGAATTGTCAGAAATGTTAGTGCAATTCTTTTACGAATTTGCTTCAGAAAACGCAAGAAATGCAGTCATTGAGCTTCAAGAATAGCACAATCGCCTGGCGGAGAACCCCCTCACACCCCTATCATCCAATAAATAGAAAACATGATTAGGCAAAGTTCAACTCCCGCTGTTTTGCAAACATCTCTTAGTATATATCAATTCAAAAGTGCCCTTCCATGAAAATCTGCCCCCCTTGCCTTCACATCGTTCCGGCGTCCCTGGATACAACAGGCTGAAGTGCATGGCAACCGGCTTGTGGCAAGCAAAGCTAACAGCTATACTACTTGATCTATCTATATGATATCGAGCACTCTCTACCATTTCATAAACCAAAACACGCTCGTATTAGCCCAGCTATAGATAAAACGGACAATGAATCAGTAAATTGTGTGTGTTGTGCGGTCTTTGAGTCATATAGGGCATCCTTGCCGACTGAATAGTAGTTCTATAGTGAGTACGATAGGCACACGGTTTTATACGGTTCCAAAACATAATTCTAGCTTAATGGCTTACAAGTCATGAAGAAATTACAACACTTTTATTCGGTTTCTGACCGTATAATCGGTTGGTGTTGTATATATACTTTAAATAATATTTCCTTAAATTATTTTAATCACTTTCTAACATTTCATCTTAGAATAATTGTGCGTTACATTTTAGTCAGAATATCTTATGTTTGAGAGCATTTTTAACCTACACGCATGATCAAATTTAAGTCATGCAGTTTCTACTGAATACGCAATTTTGCGCACTTTTGCGCAGACTATAACATGCAGTTATTGTCTATATTTGTTATTTCATGCAGGAGAAAAACGGAGTGCCCGGGAGTAACTTGAAGGACTCCCCGCACATGCGACCGAGGCGATATTATAATAAAAAAAAATGCATATATTGCCGAAGAATCAATCTCTGATCACAGATATTAAAGGTTCGTGTACACTAACTGCTTTGCCACCAACGTCAAAATGTAGAAACAATATTTTAAAAGCCACTTAGCAGTAAAAGTCTTTTTGATATAACCGCGAGTTACAATATAAGCAGTGTGGCACGATGGCAATACATATCCAGAATTTCCCGGCAGTATTTCCAAAATTTTACTATTTCGAATACTCAATCATGTTTATGATGTACTGGCTGTCTCCTTACTTAAAATGATGGCCCTCAATTAACTTTGCTTTGATTGATCTTCGCAATGTCAAAATTAGCATACATGATTTTGAAATGGAATTTATATAAACCACACGGCCCTCCAAGACAAGCGTTAAGTCCGCAAAAATTGGATAAAACTCGCCACAAAGTTCCGAAACGAATTTTAAGAACTCCAGAATTAAGTAGCGTAGTAGAGATGGGAATTTAGTTATCCTATATAGGATTAAAAACACTGAGTATATATAAGTGACTTATAGATCGAAGTTCTGTCAGAAACTGCTTCGACGAAGAAATATTTATTTTAAAAAGCTTACTATTTAAGAGGAATGCATGCAAAACACATTTCAAACCAACGATTCATGAATCGCTAACCGCATTGAATCGTCGGTGTAACTTATCGCGATGAAATAGAGGATATTATTATCCTTATTTTTGTCCCGTTTAGGCATGAAATTTTCTCGTGTTCTTTGACTTTGCAGTATTAGATATATATGAAATATATTCCATATATTATAAGCGACAAGATCAATGGTTTAAAAACTTTGCAAATTATCACTATTGTTTTCAAATTTAAAAAAATTCTTATCTACCGCACATGGACATTAGGGATGAGGTGTACTACTTTCGGTTGTCAATTTGAACGACACGTTAAGCACATTAAAATTCATGTGATATTCACTAAACTAAATTGTGTTCTTCAAATTACTACTGCAGCTTAAAATTACTAACAAATTTTGCAGTAGAAAAAGCGAAAAATTGGAAATTTTTTTACTTCCCGATAAGAGATCGTTTAGATAATTTTTTAACCAAATTTCAGCCATATAGCGCATGTTTTCACTTGCGCGCAATTACCCTTCGAATTCAGTTATTCTTATATCGAAGCTCGATGCTACTAGAAAAAAGCGACCATGCAGTAGGTTTTTAAGAAACTATAGATTCTTTAATATCAACAGTCATAGCGTAAGCAAGTCGAAGAAAATATCAACTTCGAAAAAAATTACACTTGTCTTGTATCTCTTCATATCTTTTTTCCTCTTTGGTAAAATCTTAACATAACTTTGCACTTGAAAGCCTATCTATTCCATCCGCCTTGTTGCAAACTGCCAAAATCTCTCTGAGATTTACCTATTTTTTCCAAAATATACAACTGAAGCATGCATCGTTTTTCAGTTTGCGTAAACTGCCATTTCTTACTAAAATATATCTCTAAATTACAGCAAAGCCTTCAGTCAATTTTGAAAAACATGAGTTCTAAGATCATATACTAATTCTAAACCGCCTTAGTTTAAGAACAGTTCCAGATTAAACAGAAACGTTTTCTCCCCTTTTAGCTCAAAAGAGTCGTCTCAGTTTCGTTTTGCGCAAGCTGGCATTTCTTAAATGTATCCCCAAATTACACTGCTACAACAATATCCCAAATGAACCATTTCGCAAGTGAACAATTAACTACGCTTTTAAGAAACTTTGCAAAATCTCTTACCGGCGATTGTAGCTAAAGCAAGAAGAACAACGATTAATTTCATAGCCATTTCTGTTTCAAATTTGAGTTTTCTTATTTTTTCTCTTCACTCCTTCCTTCTCGAGCGAATATGGAAAAGTGATTGCCCGTTGGAACGGCGGCAGTTTTTAAACCTTTCGGCAACAATTAATAATATTCGCTTCTCCCCCATTGGGCAGAGCAGCTGGGATGTCAAAATTAAATAGCTTTAATTTTCGCAACAGCTTAATAGTACGAAATTTATATTACACCTTATATGCTAAGCTTAAAACCTTTCAACTTCGTTTGGCCCGCGATTGGGGGTAGAAAAAACAAAAATTTCGCTTGTAATTTCTAGGGTTTTATCGAATGTAGAAGCGCTTAAATAAAAATCTAGGGTAAAGTCGTTTTCCTAGAGGTCTAAATGATTACTTAGTAGTAAGCTTGATCCACAAACAATGAGATTTTATCGCGCCAGAAATGCTTGCCCGAGAAATTAGTTTGCATATTAAATTGATAAACAAAGTCGGATTAGACATACATTATGCATGAGTGTTCCGTGCGGGCGAATTTAATATCTACAGCGGCTCAAAAATCGCAAGCTTTTCAAAACCGAAGCTGGGCGGGCGGCTTCAATTTTATTGAAGCGTATATATAGGTATAATAAACATTTCTCATTAACAACTAACGGCTAGACACAATTAAAAGAGTTCAAAAATATTTTCCCATGGCATAAAAAATTTACTCTCATAGTACATATACACACTTCGCATTGCTTATCTCACAAAAATCTAAACAAAAATTTTTTGCCTCATTTGGAAAACAAAATGTCATCACTGATGCGTGTAATTTACCCTAGGAAGCTGGCGAGAGCAAATTTTAAGGAAATTTTAGGCAATTTAAATTGGTTCCTGTAAATATGTCCATGGCATAATTTCAAAACAGATTTTAGTCAAAAACTGGTAGTATGTTTGTATTATATTATTGCATTCAGTTTTTGCAACAGTAAAAAGGAACTCTAGCTCTTTCGCAAAATTAGAAAGTGAAAACCTGAATATCGGAACTTGCATTTTCATTAAACTATTTGGAATATTAACTACAGTGAGTTTTCTGTTAAAAACATCCGACAAATTGCTTCGGACAGGCAAAAATATACGAACCATCCACTAATTTGTTTAATAAAAGTCGGTACTAAAATGAGATTGTATATACACAGTATTTATACAAGGAAAATGAGGGATTATGACTACTAAGACTCACTTAAGTTTTTTATAACTACGATTTTCTGTCCATTATAAAAAGAGTGTTTTATTCATTTTTAATATCGTTAAGGACTATAAAGAGGCAAACTTTCGTGATGATAGTCTCGTGTTCTAAGCACATGTATAGTACAAAGTGAGAATGTGCAAATGTTGCGAAAATATAACAGTGTGGAATATTATACTTGAAGGGCCACCTGCTGGGCCAACTTTCGCAAGCAATAAATTCCAATTAACACTGCCTAAAGTCGAAAAGCTATATTGCTAACGCCCACTACTCTTTTATAACACTACTGACTTAGTAATTAACCCGTCTACCTAAAGCTTTTTGCGAAAATTATCGCTCTATTTAAGCGTATTTCGCCAGCAATTGTCGGCACGAAATAGTTTTCATGTTATATCGAAAGTTGCTTCGCTCAAAAGTTCGAATTCTGGAAACGTATACGAGTTATCAAATAGACATTGATTGATTTTGTCGAATCGGTTGGAAGTAAAATTTGACATAAAATTATAGTCGTCAAAATATATTACACTCAGCATATAGATTATAGGTTGTCGACAGAGTCAGAGACAGCACAATATATCAACAGATATGTCAATTGATATTAACCTAGAAGGACGTATTTAATAGCGATCTATCAAACTCATTTACTCTAGTTAAGGACAGCATATATTAACTTTGCTTTAAGTCTTAAATGTTTCAAAGTGAATTCCGATAACACTCATAGGCACTCGGAGGTAATATATCCGAAACCTATAAATTTCAATTTGATTGGGTCGGTTTCATTATAATCATAGGAGGGAAAAATTATTGCAACAAATTATTGCTGACGAATGCAAAGTAAATGAAAGGTTTTTATAGATGGCAAAAAGAAAACAATTTTTTCAATTTTTATTTTTATGATATGGTGCCTTATTTTTTATTAATATATGAACAACCTTTCGAAACTATATATAATAGTCTCATTTCCAAGTTACATGCAGTAAAATTATTGTTTCCGTTGACAAATAATTTAAAGTATGTTTATACAAACAATGTCAATGACAATGTATAATTGTAACTACTGTACTGAAAATGATAATATTATAGGACTCGACTCGAATTTATTGCGGGGCCTTTTTTCAAGAAATAATTGCTATAATATTTTGTCTCTAAATGTTTTTCGAATTTTTTTTTCAAATTTATAATTCCATGCAAAAGGTTCATCTTGACAACTATTTTTTTGCGTCGAGCAATTTTTTCAAGAAATAATTGGTGTTGTCTGACTGTTGATATCTTTTTCGTGTGTCTATAAATTCATTTCAAAACGTCTGTTAATTCAGATTTATATATCGACAAGGTTCATCTTTATAGCAACTAATTTTTTGCTTCGAGCCGGGTTTTTTCAAGAAATAATTAGTATTGATATCCTTAATTGTGTCTAAATCCAAGTTTCAAAATGTCTGTTCTAATTTATATTCGAAAAGACTCATTTTAGCAACTAAATTTTTATCATAAATATTGTACATGTAAATTATACAAAAGAGATGAATGTATAGTTATATTCATTTAAATGAGGTATATACGCTGTATAAGAAATTATATAGGCACCAAAACTATATAGCTACGTATTTATAAGAAATTAAGCACCTTAGTCCTAACATTAATACTAAATTGAATTTGAAATAAAAAATATGAAATAAGCAAATTAATGTGGAAGAATATAATGAAACTCAAGGATGAAAGAGATCTATAGAATAACAAAGAAATAAGCCGTAAAGAGAAGATATACCCTTTTGATTGAAAAGACACTAATTTCAATATCTCTGCATGGACTTTGGATAATTCGTTTAAAGGTTGAAAGTGATATTTAACTATAAGACTCTAGTGTTTCATATAGACTAAAAAGCAATCTTAAAGATGAAACGTATTCAAACAATACTTTTATTTATACATGCAGGATAGCCCTGCCAGACTTCACTTCTAAACCGTTCTTCCAAGAGGTCCAGGAATGAGTGCGAATTTTTCCAGGCTTAAGGCAATATTTGTGGTAATTTTTAACGCCAAATTACGGTTTTGGTGGTAGATGTCGACCCGTCCCTTGACACCGCTAATGACATGTTTGTTCAACATTTATCTGCACCATATGCTACCGACAAAAACGCCACATTCTTTCAATGACATAGTTTTGGAGACATTTGCCCTGAGGACTGAAATCTCTGCAATTGATATTGTTTTATTGATAATAGTATATTTATTCAGGAAAACCAACATCACCAGTTGTGTTTTCAAGAGGGTCAACCCAAATTTGGGATACCCAAATCCTGGGTATAGATACAAACATTAATTGAAGAAACTTTAATATATACACGTAAAAACATACAAGTTGTAACAAAACTGCACCAGATTTGTGTAGCAATGCTGTTCCAACAACTTGTCAACAGGATGTGTTCGCACTGCTTGTTCCCAGCTTGTTAACAAGTTGTCAACGGCTTGTTGACAACTTGCTACAAGGTTGCCGAGCTCAACAGACTTGTTGCAAGTTGTTCAAACAACTTCTTATCGTCCTGCAATTTAACAATTTGTCAACAAGTTGTGAGTGACAACCTTGTAGCAAATTGATAAAGTAACAGCATTGTTACAACTTGTTGACAAGCTTGCTACAAGCCTGTTGCGAACACATCTTGTGAGATTTAGACGACAAGTTTTGAGATGTTTACTTGTGTATGCTAACGAAATGTCCGCCTAGTTCATATATGACTTACACATGTAAAAAAGGAAAGTTGTTCCAAATCTGTTCACAAGCTGTCGACAAGTTGTGTTCGCACTGCTTGTTCCCAGTTGTTGTAACAAGTTTCGAACAAGCTGTTAACAGCTTGTAACAAGCTTGATGGCATTATCAGACTTGTTACAAGGTTGTTCAAACAAGTCTGATACAGTCATGACATAACAGGAATGTTACAAGGTTGACGACACAAGGTTGTAACAATATTGTTATATCATAACTGCATCAGACTTGTTGGAACAACCTTGCACCAAGTCTGATAATATCAACAAGGTTGTTACAAGTTGTTAACAGCTTGTACCAAACTTATTGACAACTTGGCGAGCACAACCTGTTGACGGCTTGCTGGCAGACTTGCTACAAGAAGTGAGATTTATACGCGTGTACGGTTCCATTGTAGACATGCATCAAAAGATCTGCTCTCAAAATGAATGATTAAATTTGCTACCCAACCCTTGCAGATTTTAGCCTGGTTCACATATGCCTGCGGTATGCCTGCGACTGTATCATTATGCCTCTACTTGCCGCCGAAATACCGGCAAAGTTGAGCTCAAGTCAACTTTCCCGGCCTACCGCCGATGTAACTGAGACACTGGAGGCAATCGGCGAACAAATGTTCACATAATTTACGTTTTAAAGCTACCACCGGTATCGTCGCCGGTACGTCGCAGGCATATATGTGAACCAGGCTTTTCATGAGCTGTGCATATTGAATAACATATGGATGGCGTTTACAAGCAACTAGGAAGACGGTTTATAGGCAGAACTGGGGGCGGAACGGGATGCTAGGGGGTATACCTCCTAAAATTGGAGTAGGGGGACTACGCCCATCACCCCTCCTAAAAACGTTCTGAGTGGGAAAATAAAAATTTGGAATTGGAAATAATGTACCCACAGTGAGTAAAAATTACTCAAATTTATTATATATTTTTGAGTAAAGTAAGATTTTTTGCAGTGTGCATTTTGCAAATGAATGAAGTAACATAGTTTGTACAAGTCAAATCGTCCCCCTAGAACGCAGGAAAAAGCATTTTTTCAGAGACTCCATATTTCAAAATTTTCTGGGTGAGCCTCTATATGTTTGTATAGCCCTCCTCCCCAACCAAACAAAACGTCCGCCACCTATGATAGTAGTTAAGGTTTCCTCTTGTAGTTTTGAAGTAACACTGGATCAACAACTGGGTTAAGCCTCGGTTAAAGTTCTTAAATGAAGAAGAGAGGTGCATGATGAGATTCACGCATTGCTAGGGGGTACATTTCAAGCTCTTGATTAGCAAAACAAATAGTGTCTGATGAGGGTTCCAACTATGTTTTAACTTAACTAAAATACATGATAGTGTTGGAAAAGCATTAATTAGCAAACCAAGGTCGCGTGAGTACCAACTCTCAGTCTGGAACAAGTACACGCGTAAAATCTCACATTTTGTGGAATGTTTGCCAACAAGCTGTCAACAAGTACTGCTTGTTCCAAGTTGTCAACAAGTTTGAAACAAGCTGTTAACTTAACTCGTAACAACCTTATTGATATCATCAGACCTGTCGCAAGATTGTTCCAACACGTCCGATACATTCATGTTACAACATTGTTGTTACAACCTCGTGTCGTCAACCTTGTAACATTCTTGTTGTATAATGACTGTATCAGACTTGTTAGAACAACCTTTTAACAAGTCCGATAATGCCATCAAGCTTGTTGCAAGTTGTTAACAGCTTGTTCCAAACTTGTTACAACAACTACAAAACAACTGGTGCGAACACAACTTGTGAACAGATTTGTAACAACTTGTTTGCAGACCTGCAACAACTTGTGCGTTTTTATATGTGTATAGTTATAATCTTGTAACAAGGTTGACGAGGCCAACAGACTCGCAACAAGTTGTTCCAACAAGTCTGATACCGTCTGCACGTCTGTGGCAAGTCTGTTACCGCCATCAACCTTGTAACAAGTTGATAACAACTTGTTCCACACTTGTCACAATAACTGGGGACAAGCAGTATGAACACACGCTGATATTAGCTTGACATCATGATATCAGTTTGACAACAAACTGCGCGCTTTTGTGTGTGTTAGTGGAGTTCTAAGGTGGAAATGTTAGAAAGGTGTCTTGCAGTGTGATTATATAGTCTATAGAGGTATATAACGAACTTTATACTGGACCTTTTGGACAAAATTAATTGCTTTGACTCACGAGGTTGATTTGAAAGGCGGTAAACGGACAACGAAATGGGAAAAGGATGGAAACTACTACACATTTCGAAATATTAACAGCGCCAAAAAAGCACGTCAAAAACATATATTCACAGCGGCTGCAAAGTCAGTTTTACAGCACTTAAATATTAATATGTAATACATTTTCAGATTAAAAAAAAAACTTTTTCGGAAACATCACAAGCAGCTTAAAAGAAGCGCGATCATTTCGAGTCAATTTCAAACCATTTAATAAAAGTCTCAATAAATAGACGTTTTGCAATTTTTCATTAAAACGATGAGAAAGTTAAATACTTTAAACAAGCTTGGACAGCTTCATAATTTTCATATAGTATAGTTTATCAACAAGTCTGTCTCCCCGCGGGGTTCGTGTCCATGACCACGGTTCATGGAGCCAAAAAAACACACACCTTTGCTATTTTTCTATGGTTTTTAGGTAGTTCAAACATGCATGCAATTGCAGAATATTTCCGACACGGGAACCAGCTAGACTCCAAGCGCGCGGACATTTTTCGACAAATTCTCTTTTGTCTTTTGTGGGCAAGATTAGCGGGCAAAAAAATGCTCTTATTTATGCAGGGACATAAAAACTTCCCTGTTTAACGATTTTAATCAAAACATCATAAAATTTTGTCTTAAAACCGAGACGACTACCTGGCGTTGTTATTATTATTACCACAAACATAAAATTTTATTAAATTTCCTCGCGGTTTACGTTTTAATATCTCAGTCATGATATGAATAAAATATTTTTTGAATTTGATTAAATCGAGAGGCGATACCTTTTAGTTATATTTTCAAAGAGAAAATATGCCGAATTTCAAATTCGTTTTGGCAATGCAAATATTAACTTTTTGTAGTCTTAATTATAGAAATAATAGAAATCTATTATATTCCCATGGTCTTACTCCTCTTCCTAATTGAAATGGCAATCTTTTCCGGACACTTTCCTGTGGGAAAAGTTTTATATGAAATTGTTGTGTTCAAATGAGTCAAATGACAATGATGAAGAAAATGTGTATATTTATTATTTACATCAATGAGCTCAATAACAATATATGTAACTGAAGTGATATTTTAGTGATATTGAAAAATACAAGTATTAAAAACCTCGAGGCTTCGAGCGAAGGCCCTTCGTTGGCTACAAGTACAAACTTCCGAGGAAAGGCATTCATTTGAATCTCTTTCAATACGCAGCTTTCAAAATATTATAACTCAGATTGGATATTTTAAAAAATTGTGTATATAAAAAGTCGTTTTTGCAATGCAACAAAACCATACGCATTGTCAAAGCATTTTGTCATCAGCATTTCATGCTGTTTATAGCCTTCAACTGTTAAAAATTGTTGTGAAAAGCGCCAGAAAGCCTCACATATACGGTAGTATAATATTAAACTGTGCTTTTCATCACCGGCTGCACATCGAGTTAGGTTTTCTATCTGGTCAGTATTTTTTCATGAATGCCGAGTTTGTTCCCAAACTTAACATATTTGCAAAGTATCAATTATTAATACATAAAAGCCATTCGGATTTCACAGGGAGAATGGGTCCAAAAATGGCCATCTTTTTATCTGAAAAATTTGAGGCTATTGCTGAGTCACTTATCCAAAAACTTGAGCTGGATAATCCTTTTCCATTCAATGAGCCAATTTTGAAGCCAGATATTTTTAATGAGAGTAAAGATTTTTCATCATCACCTTGAAAAGTCAAGTCGCTACGTGTTAAAAATTGAAATTAGTTTTACTGTAAAGCAAATGGCGTTCTCTATGTAACTTGAAAGATACAGGATACACTATCCATGCAGTATTTAAACCAGTTCTCAAATCATTGAGCTGACTGATGCATATATACCTTGATTCAGAGCAATATTATACGACTGTATGATTAAATTTTTATATAGTTTTAATAAAGTTGTAACAAACATGCAGCAGACTTGTAGCAATATTGTTCCAACAGGATGTGTTCGCACTGCTTGTTCCTAGCTTGTTGACAACTTGCAACAAGGTTGTTGAGCTCAACAGACTTGTTTATACAAGTTGTTCCAACAACTTGTTATCGTTCTGAAATTCAACACTTTGTGAACAACTTATGAGTGACATGTTTGTGGCAACTTGATAAAATGACAACATTGTTACAAGTTGTAACAATTACAACTTGTTGAAAAGCTTGCCATAAGCCTGCTGCTGCGAACACATCTTGTTGACAAGTTGTGAGTGACAACCTTGTATAGCAACTTGATAAAATGACAACATTGTTACAACTTGCTGACAAGCTAATTGTTACAAGCCTGTTGCGAACACATCTTGTTGACAAGTTGTGAGTGACAAC